>JAUIMM010000710.1:8582500-8827500 GCA_031769625.1 Taudactylus pleione
TGCTCAAAACAAAAGTAGTCGCAGTTAACAATCAGCAAACAAAAAAACCCTAAACCATGTGTAAATAGCAACAGCAGGCATGAATGCCCCTACACAAGTGCACATGCCCCAGCACATGCCTATTCTCAATGCCCAATGTGTATTTCCCTACTGGGGGTTCTGGGCCACTGATGACTGGCATTCTGTGCCCATGTAAAGCCAATTCAATCAGCCTTTTTGTTGAGCAGTTGCCCAAAATCTCCCCAACCATAAGAACAGCATTCCATATCTGCGGGTCAGATACAGTGCAGGGTACAGTGCAGGTCAGATACAGTGCAGGGTACAGTGCAGGTCAGATACAGTGCAGGGTACAGTGCAGGTCGGATACAGTGCAGGTCAGATACAGTGCGAAATATAGTGCGGTTCTCATATAGAGCAGGATACATTGTGGGTTGAATTCAGTGCAGGCCGGATACAGTTCAGGATACAGTATGGGTCTGATATAGTGCGGTATACTGTGTGGGTTGGATCCAGTGCATGTCAGATACAGTGCGATATGCAGTGTGGGTTGGATCCAGTTCAGGTCGGATACAGTGTGGGTTGGATACGGTGTGGGTCTGATATAGTGCGGGATACAGTGTGTTGGGAATACAGTGCAGGCCGGATACAGTGCGGGGTACAGTGTGATTCAGTTACAGTGCATGTCTGATAGTCTGGGGGTGCTGGCGGTGCCCTCAGTGAGTGGGTGCCGGTAGTGTCCTCAGTGCTGGAGAGCCAGTTGTGTCGGTAGCATGAGGGTACTGATGGTGCAGGGTGCGGGCAGCATCATCAATGCAGGGTGCCAGTGGTGTTGGCAATGCATGTGTGTCGGCAGCGGGGGGGGGGGGAGGGGGCAGCAGTATCAGTGCGGGGGTCGACAGCATCGTTCTTTCTTTTCCTGTGCCCACTGAAATCTATGGGCAAGCGCTTATTAACTGAGAGCTGTGACAGGCAGCTCTCTCAGCCAATCAACGGCAAGCCCATTGAATTATTATTATCATTTATTTATTCCCAGTTATTTATATAGCGCACACATATTCCACAGAACTTTTACAGAGAATATTTTGTCCATTCACATCAGTCTCTGCCCTAGTGGAGCTTACAATCTATATTCCCTACCACATGCACGCACACATACACACCAGGGTTAATTTTGTTGGGAGCCAAATAACCTACCAGTATATCTTTGGAATGTGGGAGGAAACCTGAGGAAACCCACGTAAGCACAGGGAGAATATACAAACTCCACACAGTTAGGGCCATAGTGGGAATCGAACCCACTACCTCAGTGCTGTGAGGGACTTGGGACTTTGAAAATGGCCACTCAAGTCAAAACCGCGAGATCCAAGATCTCGAGATATTGCCTCAAATAGGGGTCCAGGGAGGGCGGGGAGATCCAGGCCCGCTCATCTCTACTACAGTATATACACTACAAAATCATGGTGAATAAGGGTAATCAAAGTACAGACAAGAGGCCAGGACAGGCAGCAGACAAAGCAAGTCGTGGTTCATGCAACAAGGAAACTGTTCTGTAATAGTACTGAAACAAATGCACATCCAGTAGCAGATTACGATGTATTACCAGGCAAGGGAATCTGAAATTAAGTAGTTTTACATACAGTAGGTATTGTCAGGAATCGTAGATGGGTGTTCAAAGTCAGTGGTCATGTCCGTACCAAGATGGCCACTGAAAACAGAATCCCACAACAATGATGGCCACAGAAAGAAGATATATACTGTAACCAGCAGCCATGGGCGAATGGCAGATTTTATACTGGCATTATTAGTGTCTGGGGCATATGACTCTGGAAACAGAAGGTGAATATATGACAATCTGTGTGTATGGCATCATTGTGTCAGTCATGAAAAACAAACATTAAGAAAACTTTAAATTCACACCCACATGACCCTAGCAGGATTCAGTGAGGATGCCGGCGGACGGGATGCCAGACGTCAGTATACTGACGCCAGAATCCAGATACTCGTCAGAATGCAAACGCCTGCATCCCGAAGGGATCAAGATTCCGACTTCAGCATTCCAACCGCCGGCGTCCTGAAGATAAGTATGCGAGTTACGGTTAGCATTAGGCCCAGGATGAGCGGTTTAGGGACCTGCCGAGGTGGGTTAGGCACCGACTGGGGAGGGTCAGGCTGCGGGGAGGAAGGGTTATAGTTATGAACTACTGGGGGCGGATAGAGTTAGGCACCGCCCGGGGAGGGTTAGGTTAAGGGTGCAGGAAGGGGGAGTTAGGTTTAAGCCCCACCGGGGGGAGGTTAGGGTTAGGCACCACCAGGGAGGGTTAGGGGGGAGAGGAAGAGAGTTAGGCTACTTACCGGCCCCTGTCAGGATTTGCACCATCTGGATGGCACTGTCGGTATCCCATCCGCTGGTAAATCATACCAATTCAGACCCTTGCCATACCTGTAGGTACTCTGTGAGTGTAAGGTCTTCCCACTCTCCTCAGGATTACTCAGTAGAAACTAAGGTTGGGGAAGACCTCATCATCCTGTGGTTAATGGACATCATTATGTAAGTGTATAATCAACTAGCTCATTGCAATTGCAAGTCAAGTTTGATGATCTTAAAAAGCGTCTCCATGACAGCATGAATAACAAAACTATTGTGATTTAAATAAGTACATTTGCAACTAAAATAATGAGCATCTGTTAAAGCCAAGTACAGTATTTGCTTAATACAGTATATGTTTTATGTACAGTATCTTCTTCTTGCCTAACCCCTCCATAGTATCAATGCGGCTGCAGCAGATTCAAACGAAATGTGACCTTTGTCTTGTAGAAATAGTGGACAACTTATCACAAGGAGATAGAGCGGTTGATGTGGAAAACACCCTGACACAAGATGTATTTATGTGGACCTATCGCCTTACACAGTGGACAGTTGTCTTTTTAAGCTTTCAGCTTGTACTAATGTAATATATGTAAAACGGGGGCCCGGCGGGTTGGGATGCTGGCGGTCAGAACACTTACGGCAGCATCCCGACAGATAACCGACAGAATTTCGTAAGTTTCCTAACCCTAACCCCTAACTCTCCCCCTAACCCACCTTTCCCTCAGCCTAACCCTCCCCCCTGCAGCCTAACCCAAACACTCCCCCCTGCAGCCTAACCTTAACCCTTCCCCTAGTGCCTAAACCTAACCCCTAACCCTAAATCTAACCCACCCCTACGCCCTACGTTGTGACGTCAGTGGTAGGGATTCTGGAGCCGGGATCCCAACTGACGGGATGCTGACTACATCCCATGTACAACATATGCAGTCAGTATTCACAACACAAAAACCAGTTTCGAACAGCATTAACAATTATATTTATAATTGTTCTCTAGCATAAAGTTTATCCAATAAACTAATGAATACTTACAGATGTGTCCTCATTTACTGGTTGTCCATACGCCATATGGAGCGAGACGCAAGGTGCGACAGAGACGCTCTGAGAGGTGTAGCATACCGTATTTCTTTGGGGCTAAGTCATACTTAACTACCCTTTGCTTGTCATTGGTAGGAGAAGCAGATGGGCTGTGACAGGGGCGGCGCTTGACGGGTCACATCATTAAGCCCCGCCCCTTCATGACAAATTGCCATGATTGGCTTAAATTTAAACGGGGCTGGGCTAAATGACGTAATTCAAGAAGAATCACATTCAGTCACATCCCTTACACAAAGACTCGCGATCGCCACAGAAATTCCCCCATTCTGGCCACTTCACTAGGATGTGGGCAGAATGCGAGAGAAATGCCTACCCTTCCGTGGGTGGGGGGGTCACCTGAAAAATCAGGAGCCTCCCGCAAAACCGGGAGGGTAGGCATGTATGGGCTAAGTCGCATCACAGAGGTAGTGAAAAGCCCTACTCAGTGTACTAGAGACGCTCACAGGAATGGGATTTACACGTACAAAGTCGCAGATGAAGCACATACTGTAGTAACTTGAGTAAAAGCCGTGACTGATGCATGGGAGCCCTTTTTACATAGATTCAGACTCAGTCGCGCACACATGTACAAAAGTCACACATCATATTGATCAGTGTAGGCCAGCAATGTAGTTTTGTCGCTCCCAGTTGTTTTATTTATGTGAATAAGGTGCGCATTTTGAGCAATAAAGAAGCTCAGCTCAGCAGAGGTGTAAGAAACATAGCGCCCAGGAGGGGTTATTTGGCATGACTGATGCACCGGTAATAAAGGGCACATCTGTATCTTGGATGCAAGAGATCTGTATGAAATCGCTGGATCTTTGCGTACAGTTACCCCTGAATAGGCCGCCATTCCTTTTACATGCCCACGCCAAACTTATGCTAGGTGAGTGAGAACGCCCCAATTACACCTATTACACCTATTTAGCAGTAAGTGGAAATCCGGCTCAATTCCGTGTTGCTAGGAATAACCCCGCAGTTACTCAGAGACGGATAAGTACACCTCGTTTAGCCTTCGTAAGCATGCGCCGTGTGAAAAATCGCAGATGCATCCACTTTGAATCTAGCCCATAGTTGTCATACATTCATTACTGTAGAATTTCACAGGTATTAGATGGGAAAACACGGTGACAGCACATCATCCCTGTAGCGCAGAGGTTCCCAAACTCCGCCATTACAGTCCAGGTTTTAAGGATTTCCATTGCTGAGCATAGGTGACTTAAGTAGTATGTTAGTCAATTTGATTTAATTGTCTGGGCTCCAGCATGGATATCCTTAAAATCTGGACTACAATGGCAGAAACTCTGTTATAGCATACAGCACTATAACGGTGGGATAGCCATGGCTCCATCTGTAGCCATCCAATCTCTTATAAAGCTTAGTAAATATGGTCAGTCATCATCTTGTAGTTGGATGTGTAGCAGGCTGCAAGCCATCTATCCATTAATCACACAAGATGTTATGTAATCTGGTTAAAGGCAGAGATCTCTCCAGATGTTGGTAATCTGACGTGATCAGATAATTATACACTATGAAACTATTTCTTGGTACAAGCATCACTATAAACTCTATAAATGGTGGTTGCTGCATAAACAAGTGCTGGAATCCCAGAAATCTCATGTTTACTTATACACAATCCAGACGTAAAACAGATACATCTGGGCTCCATGTTCATATATATGTCCTATTTATAGTTACTCCATTGTTTTATAGCTACTTTTATAATGCTGCAGTGCAAACATTACTTCAAAGTATTAAAAGGAAACCCATGTATGAAAAGGAAACCCACGTGTCGTGATCTAACCAGGACCTTTAGCCACTGACATGATTCTAATCTTAGATATGATTCATTTGCAATAAGCACTGACAGGCAGGTATTACAAAGAGCTTAGGTAATGAGGTAAGCATCTGCTCCAAGAAGCTTATGTCATTGTTAACGCCTCGGCTTTACTGTAGTGAGAGAAACAAAAGGAACAGTCTGCATCCCAACAGCTGCACTCAGTGCTGGCTCACACATCCTTGCTTGGAACCAATGCAGTATTTGAATTCATAGTTTCATACCAAATGTTTCTTGCTTACCTTCTGAGAAATAAAAATGCAAATTCGATGTGTCATGCTTTTCTTGCCTGGGGTTATGTATATATAGCTTCAGCAATAATCTTTTCCACAACTTGTAAATCATATTTACATTTTTAAAATTGAACGAAAATGTGAAAAGGAAAAGAAATTAACAAAAACAAAAAGGTAAAATACAATAGCATATCAATGTAAACAAAAATAAATAATTAGATAGATAGATAGATTGATAGATAGATAGAAATATATTATTAGCTAAGCCACAAACACCACTTCCAGGTATCTGAAGCTGCAGAGAGGTAACTAGACATCGGATGGGCATCGGAAAGCTGCATCCGATGGCTTGCAACCATCAAATACTTGCAATTCGATAGGAAAAGTAGATCCGTCGAATTGGCAACATTGATGGTTGATGCTTCCCACTAAGACTTTTGAGCTGTAAGGAAGAACAATTTGATTTATACAAGGAGAGAAAGTTAGAGCTTACCTAATTAGCCTCTTTTGAAAACTGTTCATTTTGAAAGGCTTCACTTACAAAATCAGATTAATACTGGAGGACTAAAGAGGAACCTCAACCTATAAGTATATATCATACACTTATTTTGAGAGGCCTGAGCCATCAATACCAAACACCCCTGAAGAAGTCACGGTTAATGAAATGCATTGGGTGATAACGTCTGTCGCTTACAGTGTTTCGAACTGGACATCAGAATCTTACCCCAATGGGGAACTAACACCTCTCAAGGGTGATGTTAATTCTGTATTGTGCTAAAATGTTTTATAAGTTTTGATTTGAATGAATTATTCATTAAATTTGTTTTAACAATATTTTATTGATTACTGGAAAATTGTTTTGGGTGTACCCTGTAGATATTATAATAACATATAAATTATATCTTCATACATATGACATTACACAGGTCATTTTGAAATAAGTTTATTAATTTACAATGAAACATTCAATATTGGTAAACGAAATATATATTGGTGCTCTCCAAAATCCAAAAACTTCCATTGTTATTGATAAGTCCTTACTGGCAAGGGCCCATTTTGCAGACTATCTGCCCATTACCAGCATAAAGGTATAAAGCAAGCAAAATTAAGATAAGATTTATATATATATATATATATATATATATATATATATATATATAGTGAATCACAGGAATGGCGCTCAGGTCAAAACAAATATCCTTGCCGAGTGCCTCCACAGCTATAGCCAAAACAAAATTCCACAAGGTGCGGCACTCACGGACAGCAAATACAGACACTGCTAGTGACAATATTGATGTTTCAGTTTATGTAACTTTATTCTGAAGACAGTTACATAAACTGAAACCTCAATATCGTCACTAGCAGTGTCTGTATTTGCTGTCCGTGAGTGCCGCACCTTGTGGAATTTTATATATATATATATATATATATATATATATATAAGAAACCAATACAACAAAAAATTCCTAAGTGCGCTATGTGCAATCAGATTAAGACAGTTTCAGTTAGCAGGTTGCCTGAATGTGAAAGTCCATCCTCTAAATGTTTAAATAAGATATTCTCCTTTTGAACTGTGTGACATTAGACATTGAGGGATCCTGTGGACATACCCTCCACCAGAAAATCACCCAACAGAAGGGCAAAAAGGCCAATTAAGTAAGATACCAAATGTTTATTTTTGATAAAAACATAGGTTCAACATTTAAAAGTTCTGGTCCCCATAAACAAAGTAAAAAACATAACATAGATCCAATAAATCAGTGAGCCAAGGCCAGTGTAGAGGAGATGGTTTTTTTTTAGACCAACCCTCACCTTTAAACAGGTGTGAGCTCAAAAGGGAAGGAATCTTCACAAAACTGGTCAATAGAACTGTAACTGGTAAACTCTACGCGTTTTATCTTTCGACTTCATCGGGGGTAGGTATAAAAAATGTTTTATTGTTAACCCATAGGGGTATGATTTGCAAGTAATAATTGAGAGTTGGTGAGGATCAGAGTTAAGTTCAAATAGATTTACAACATTTAGTGAGTCAGTGGTAACTGTCCAGAGTTCTTCAAAAATATTCAAAATCCGCAAAGGACTTGGGTATTACCTTCTGTGAGAGCAAACAGATGTGAACCAGTCTCAAGCTTGCAGGATAGTAATCCTAAATGTTGTAAATCTATTTGAGCTTAACTTTGATCCTTACTATGAACCCATTAGGAGTAGATATTTGATTATCAGACTTGGATAATATTTTTGCCCGATTGGGTCGTGATTAATCAGCTGAAGTACAGCATTATTTGCCAACTCTCAATTATTACCTGTAAATCATACCCCTATGGGTTATTAATAAAAAACTGTTATACCTACCCCTGATGAAGTTGAAAGACGAAACGCATACCAGTTACATGTAGGGTTTACCAGTTATGCTTAGGGTTTTGGTATTGCATCTGTATCTGTTTAGGCCCAAAATTTGCACTAAGCTATCTGGGCTGTCTAAGCTAAGCGGCAGCAGTTGGCAGCACAGGAAGGGTTGATTGGTAATAAATTTAATTTAATTATTTGATTCTGAAGCAAATTTATGAGGGAGGAAGGGAGAACATGGATGAACAATATGTCCCATGTTTTGCCCACAAAATCAACTTGGTGGTTCAGAATATTTTAGAAAATGAAAGGGGCATGCAGGAGATGCTGTCTGTGTCAATAAACATTTTTGGACATTTTTTGGATTCAGCAACCACATGTCAAAGATTGCAGCAGCTGTGGCAGGTCAACTTCCAACATGGCACATCAGGAACAAATATTTTTGTTATTGAAGAGGCCTGATGGAGTTGGAGTATATATGTAGTTGAAGGCAGGGAAAGGAAGATTTGATTAGTAGTAAATTTTATTAATTTTTTTCATTCCAAAGCAAATTTATGAGGGAGGAGGGGAGGAATTTACAAAAAATATTTAAATCATTCACATCAGTCTTTGCCCCAGAATAATCTTTGAGAGCTATGTCTGCTGCTGGGAGTGGATTTTCTTCCCAGAAGGAGACCAGGAAGACTACTAGTAGTACTTCAAAAAAACAATTGACTGTTGAACAATACTTTGCAAGGGGGAGCAAATATGACAACAGTCACCCAGGTGCACAGCAGATCACTGATGCATTAACATCTACTGTATGCTGGTATTAGATGTGCGGCAAATTATCAGCTCAAGTGGCACGTGATGCAGCGATGGCTTCTCCTTCAGCTTCTCCAGCAAGTGCATCTGCCGAGAAAAAACTAAACTTTCCCAAAAGACCCACTGGTGATGCAGATGAGTCAACACAACCAAGTTTTTAACATCTGGTCAGGTCTAAAGGAATTGCTTACAATTAATGAGACCTCTACCATGACTCCATCTGATACTCTGATATGGTCACCATTCAAAGAATGGTTGAGGACTATTTTTTCATTTTTTAATGACAGCGTCCAATGGCAAATAGGCATGTCAGACAGTCCGTTTGACTACTGGCAGGAAAAAAAAGCAATTTGGAGGCCCTTGAACAAACTGGCTTTGCTTTACTTGAGCTGCCCAGCCTCCAGTGTGTACTCAGAAAGAGTTTTCAGCACAGCCAGGAACCTTGTCAGCAATCGGCAAGGAGGCTACTTCCTCAAAAATAATGTCCATCAAAATTAACTACAAATTCTATGCCAAGTACATCCAAACATTACAGAGGCTCCTGTAATGGTGGATTCCAGTGGGGACAAATTAATATTGTGTGAAGATGATGTACACACTTATGAGGGTGAGATATTGGATGATGATGGTGACAACATCTTGCCTCTGTAAAGCCAGTTTGTGCACATAGAGATCATTTTCAGCAATGTCAGCTGCCAATTTGTAGCTTGTTTTGTGGGGGCCCAAACAAACCAATCACTCCTTGATTGATATTGTTGATGAAGGTGTTGGTGGTGAAGATGGCAGGTGCTTCGATCTAGCAGAGAGAAGGGAGCTAGCTGACGCTGGACTACTTTTTGGTACTTTTTTTTAGCCAAAGTTTATGAATTTTGAAAAAGCTTTTTGGATGGATGCAGTTGACGTAACAAGGAGGACATTCCTAGATGGTTAAGGTTCACACATCTGCTTACTCTGGCTTTACAAAAGGTACAGATGACTTGACAATTGCTGTCTGGATTTGGGTAGAAATAATTCCACACGTAAGTGGATTTTTTTGTCTTGTTCCCAGGCATAACAATGGGCTTTTCCTTAACATGGGCAATAACTGTTTCTTCCACTGGTGCCTGATTTACACAAACAACATCCTCATCTACAACATCCTTATTAGCATCAGCTACACAAATATCCTGCTCATCCTGGTGCACTTTCACAGAAGCATCCTCAATTTCCATGTCAAGATGTTCACTTGTGCTTTTATCATCATAAGAGGCAGACATTCCAGTCATAAATAAAGGCCCAGGCCTTAGCCTTTCCTTGCCACTTCATGTTGCCAATTTTATGTCTTTCTGCAGTTAACTTTCCCTTTGATGTTTTTTTTTATACCACTGTAAAAAGATTGGTTCTTGATTTTAGATGCCCTGACTTAAGCCCTGTATGCCCTTGGGCATCGGCTTTAGTTGATGATGTAGATGGACTAGTATCGTCATGACTGGTGGCACTGGCAGCAGCTCTAGCACTAGTATGTGGTTCCTGCTCTCCTCTCAACTGATCGTTCTCATTATCAACAAACACGAATGAAGTGGGGTACAGCACACATGTCAATTTGTACCAATTTTAAATATTACACTGCAGTATCAATGACCTACAGTGGCACAAGATTTATTTGTGAATAAGAAAAGAATAACACACTTCGCGTACAGTAATGTCATTATGTTTTGTATATAACGCATGTTATTTAGGACTTTGTTATGGTCTTGTAGTCGGCGTGTAGACTAATCATTTATTCACGATTGAGGAAGAGTCTAATTCTACAGAGATGAAAGCGCCAAGATTAAGAGACAGACAGGATGTGTAGAATAAAGGAGAGGGAGGAGTCAAGGATAATGTCCAGATAATGAGTTGGCTATTTCTTTAGTGCAGTGTTTCTCAAATTCAGTCCTTAGGCGTCCCCACCAGCTCCTGTTATGAGGATTTCTGCCTGTGGTCTACTGGCCTAGTCAAGTAGACTAAGTCACCTGACCATGATTAAAGAAATCTTGAAAACATGAACTGTTAGAGGCCATGAGGTTTGGTTTTGGAAAACACTGCTTTAGGGCAACATGAGTGTTGGGGGTGGGTGGTTGAAATTTGGGAAAGCAATCAGTGGGGAAACAAACATCACTGCATTTAAGTTGAATGTCCTTCTGTGTGTAAATGAAGCGTGTGTTTCTGACCAGGGCACAATTTGTGTGGATTATGTGTGTTCTCCCCATACTTGTGCTGGGTTTCCTCCAGTGGTTCTGGTTCCTCCCACAGTCCAAAAACATACCAGCAAGTTACTGATAGTATGTGTTATCCTGGGTCACCGTCCCAGATCGTGCCCGTTTGCCTAAGGGACCAGGCAGAGCCTTAATAATACGATTCATAATTAAATACTTTAGTTGGCCCCACAGCAGCTGCAAGAAAACGCAGGTCATGGCATTGCACAGCAGGTGGACAGGTGGGCATAATGGAGCTAATCACCTCATCACATTGGTCACTGCGGCTTCCTCTCTGAGGGCTCATGAAGGAGACACTCAAAATGAGGCAGGTATGCTGTAAGCTCCACTAGGACAGGGACTGGTGTGAAAGATTAAACATTCCTGTAAAGGGCTGTGTAATATGTTGGTGTTATATAAGTGGAACCAGACAGTGAGAATGCACATGTTAGACAAACAGTTGTTGCATGGAGTTTTGCCTCCCAAAAGTACTCTGTAGTCTGTTGACTGGTTGCACTGTCCTTTACAGAGGATAACCAGCAAACAGAGACATAACTAGAACTTTGTGGGCCCAATAGCAACATTTTGAACTGGCCCCCAATGCTTCTAGAAATAATCCCTTACCCCTTATTCTTAATATTACTACCATAAGCTACACCTAATCCTTCCTATACACTAACTTACTTATACTGTAGGTGATTTTATCTATTCCTATTGTTGTAGCCACGCAGTGCAGCCACAGCATCATTCAGCAAGCAGGCAGGTCTGGTGGAGGCTATGAGGAGGAAGGGAGACCCAGGTCCTTGCAGCCTATTTCTGCAACCAATAGCAATCAACCAATCAGATGCTGTTTAACATTTATCTAGCACCTGCTAGAAGATAATAGCTAGAATCTGATTGGTTCTCCACTTCGAAAAACCTTAGAGTGTGTGGAAACTCTACCTATTTGTTTATGTACTTTGTAAGGCGCTGCGGAACACTTGTGGCACCCTATAAATAAATTATAATAATAATGATAATTTAAGGAATATAAAATTATGTTTTTACATCTTCAATAAGCTATTTTAAAATGATACAATAGAAATTTGTCTAGTTATCACCACCAGTGACATTTTTGATCATTAGTATGAGAAAAAGCCAAAAGTGCAGGGGTAGGTATTAATCCTAAAAATAACTGAAAGTAAAATTTCTATTGCTCCTCGCCTATATAATGTCCCCAATATACACGTGATATACTGTAGTGGTCTCCAGGGCAGGCCCATGGGCTATTTAACACAAGTGTCCCTACCTCACCTGCTATCCATCGCCTCCCGCAGCTTCATCTGTTCATCTTGGCATAAGAAAAATAGTACATGGGAATAAGGCCCTCATTCAGAGCTGATCGCAATTAGCGCTCGCTCGTTCAGAAAAAGGTGGTGGCTATTCAAATGAACCGTTCGCTCTTTGCGGTCTGTTGCCGCCTCCATGTCTGAACGAGCGAACAAAACATGCGGACGTTTATTTGATAAAAACGCCCCCTGGCCGCTCGCATCATACGTCATGTCCGCTATTTATTAGATTAATCGAGTACATCGAACAGCGAATGAACTGCTCGCTATTCTTGTGGTTGGTTTCTCCTACCACTATATTGCGAGCAGTTCTGACTATAAAACAACCAAGTGACGTGGTCATTGACACTGCTGTTTTAATTATGCACACCCATAAAACGCCCGCTTTGACCTTTAAGCACGCCTGCGTTCTGATCTCCACTCCCCGTTTTCAAGCACCTTCCCCTGTTACCACCCACATACGCCTCATTCTGTCACTCAAAATAGCAGGCCTTCGCTATATAGCGAACAAACAATTTTCGGCCGCACTGACTGGTTCGCACATGCATATTAAAAACCGTACGCATGCGCAGATGGGCGGACATCACTCGGAACGAGCGTACTGCCGCTTACGAGCGGCTCTGAATCAGGCCCTAAGAGACCACACACATTTCCCCACAATGACACTTGAATGAACCATGTAAAAAGCAGATAACATCTCCTTTCCCATATAAGGCCATCACTGATGTCTTTGAATACCTGATGCCAGAAAATGTCCTGAGAGACCCCTTCTCTAATTTGTAGCGTGTTGAGCACATTGTGTGACATAAGACAAAAACAAGGCAACTAAATAAATACAATTTGTAGAAAGGATCAACAAGGAAGGGAGAGGATATTGTTTAATTAACGTGTCTGCTTAAATTTATGCTTTTTCTTAATGCTGGTTAAACAAACTGAATTGAGTGGAGCGAAGATGTAAATAGTTTACTCTCCTTCCAGACACATAATGATAGGGGAATAAAAATCTGCACTATGGACAGGCAAGCTCCTAGTGTTCTGCTTTACAAATAATGTCAGGCCACTGTGTGCATAGTGATATTTTGATAAATTGTTTAGAGGAGATGTACTAGGCCTTGGACAATGATAAAGTGGAAAAAGATAAAGTACCAACCAGTCAGCTCCTAAATGTCACTTTACAGGCTGTGTTTGAAAAATGGCAGTTAGGAGCTGATTGGTTGGTACTTTCTCTCATCCAACTTTATCCCTCTCTAAGATTTAGTACATCTCCCCCTTAGTCTGAAACAGACTTTTTCCTGTAATAGTGACATAGGCCCTCATTCAGAGCCGTACGCTCTGAGCAGAGCGCACGCTCTGAATGAGGGCCGCCCTCCATAAAAATGGAGCGTCCTCCTGGACGCTCGTATAGCTGTGGGTCACCACCCACAGCCTATACGAGCGTGCTGTTTGATGGCCGCGATGGTCGTGACCATCGCGACTATCGAAACTGCGAGCCGGAGCCTGCGGTTGAGGTTTTCAACCGCAAGCTCCGGAGTGATTTTGGCTCTATCAGAGCCAAAATCACTCCCACTGACATCACTAGTGATGTCAGTGGGCCGGCTTCTGACGGGAGGCGTTCCCGGGGGAACGCCCCCGTCAGGGAGGCACGCCCCCGGCATGCCCACCAAAGGGGGCGTGCTGTCAATCAACATCGACAGCACGCCCCCTTTGATCAGACACAACGAGCGAAGGACTTTCCTTCGCTCGTCGCGTCTGGCGCATGCGCACGACGGAGCTCCCTCCGTCGTGCGCATGCTCAGTGCAGAACATCGACCCACTTGCGAGCGGACAGCCGCTCGCGAGTGGGTCTGAATCAGGGCCATAATGCAGTTTAGTGAGATGAAATTTTTGGGTTGTAACTAGGGGTGTGCACCGGCCAATTTTCGTGTTTTGTGTTTTGGTTTTGGATCTGGATCTTTCTTCGTGTTTTGGATCTGGATTGGTTTTGCCAAAACCACCCTTCCGTGTTTTGGGTTCTGGGTTTTTTGTTTTGGATCTGTATTTTTTTTTAAAAAAAGCATAAAAAGCTAAAATCACAGAATTTGTGGGTTTTTCTGCTCCTATGCTATTATTAACCTCAATAACCTTAATTTCCACTCATTTCCAGTCTATTCTGAACACCTCACAATAGTGTTTTTATGTCCAAAAGGTTGCATCGAGGTAGCTGGATGACTATGCTAAGAGATACGAGTGGGCGGCACAAACACGTGGTCCATCTAGGAGTGGCACTGCAGTGGCAGACAGGATGGCAGTTTGAAAAACTAGGCCCCAAACTGTACATAATGCAAAGAAAAAAAGAGGTGCAAGATGGAATTGTCCTTGGGCCCTCCCACCCACCCTTATGTTGTATAAACAGGACATGCACACTTTAACAAACCAAACATTTCAGCGCCAGGGTCTGCCACACGACTGTGGCTGAAATGATTGGTTCGTTTGGGCCCCCACAAAACAAGCTGGCAATTAATCTGTCCCTGCACAAACTGGCTCTACGGAGGCAAGATGTCGTCCTCATCCTCCTCATCCACCGATTCCTCACCCTCTTCAGTGTTGTGTACATCCTCATCCTCACAGAGTATTAATTCGTCCCCGCTGGAATCCACAACCACAGGTCCCTCTGTACGTTCTGGAGGCTGGTCTCCCTGGAAGAGTTGATAATTCATTTTATGAACATCATCTTCTCCACATTTTGTGGAAGCAACCTCCTACGCCTTTCGCTGACAAGGTTCCCGGCTGCACTAAACACTCTTTCGGAGTACACACTGGAGGGGGGGCAACTCAGGTAAAATAGAGCCAGTTTGTACAGGGACCTCCAAATTGCTTCTTTTTCCTGCCAGTACAGGTACGGACTGTCTGACATGCCTACTTGGATGCTGTCACCGATGTAATCCTTTAACAGACAGACGCACGCTTGTCGCTGCTGCTTTGAGGATGCAGGTGGAATCTAGACGGGATTTGGAACCGGGGACACACTACCTCCATCAATTGTCTAAATCCCACTGCACTAATGGCGGATACCGGAAGCACGTCTAACACCAACATAGCAGTCAAGGCCTCAGTTATACGTTTTGCTTCAGGATGACTGCTGTCGTACTTCATCCTCATCGCTAGAGACTGTTGGAGGGTCAATTGTTTAGTAAAAGTAGTGATGTTCCTACTTCCTCTCTGGGATGATGAACAACTCCCAGCAGCAGCAACAGCACTAGGAGGAAGTGGTTCTTGATCTTTCCCTATTTTATTTTTATCGGAGAAAGTTTGATCCTCCATTTATGTTATATTGATATATACGTGCGGCTAAAGTGCACACAAACACAGAAAATATTTTTTTATTTTTGCTGGAGAGTAGTGCACTTTGTGGGTTACACCACCCTTTAAGAAATGAGCCAGCCGGCTCTTTACTTATGGGACACAGGCGCACGCTTGGCGCTGCTCCTTTGTTGATGCACGTGCAGCCACAGTGCAAACAATTCACAAACACAGAAAACAATTTTTTTTTGGTTTGGACTGGAGTGTACTTTGGGGGTTACAGCACCCTTTAACGGTCAAGCCAGCCGGCCTTTTACTTATGACACAGGCGCACGCTTGGCACTACTTTGTTGATGCACGTGCGGCTACTGTGCACACAATTCACAAACACAGAAAATATATATTTTTTTGGTTTGGACTGGAGTGTACTTTGGGGGTTACAGCACCCTTTAACGGTCAAACCAGCCGGCCCTTTACTTATGACACAGGCGCACGCTTGGCACTACTTTGTTGATGCACGTGCGGCTACTGCGCACACAATTCACAAACACAGAAAATAATTTTTTTTTTGGTTTGGACTGGAGTGTACTTTGGGGGTTACAGCACCCTTTAACGGTCAAGCCAGCCGGCCCTTTACTTATGACACAGGCGCACGCTTGGCACTACTTTGTTGATGCACGTGCGGCTACTGCGCACACAATTCACAAACACAGAAAATATATAATTTTTTTAGCACTTGGGGGGAGCACCCCTGATGGACAGAGCACCCCCTGGACAACACTACAGCACCCCTTTAGGACTGGGACACTGCACAGGACTTTGGAGTGGACACAGCCCCTATGAAGAACTGACTGCACAACACAGTCCAGCCAGCCCCTATGGACTTTGAAGTAGTGGACACAGCCCCTATTAACAACAGCAGCACAGCACAACACAGCCAGCCCCTATGGACTTTGAAGTAGTGGACAACAGCAGCACTACACTACACTACACTACACAGCCCAGCCAGCCCTAACTCCCACCCTCCCTCTTCACTGTCCACAGCCGAGTGAGAAAATGGCGCCGTCGCGGGTACCTTATATAGGATCCAAAACCCGCGAGACTCGGAAGGCGGGATGATGACGTTTTGCCTCGATTTCAGATCCGAGTCAGGCGGGAAAAGTCGAGCCTGACTCGGATCGGACTCGGATCGGGGGGGCTCGGGGGGGTTCGGATTTCAGAAATCCGAACCCGCTCACCCCTAGTTATAACCATAATTGCCTACTCTCTTGATTCGGCCAGCAGCTTTCCAAAAATAGGACCCCACCCTTAATTTCCGGACAAACCCCCGCAGCAGGGGGGGGACGGGGGGTGGGCGATGACATGATTCACGCTGAATCACGTCATCATGACCACTTGCCAGTTAATATCCCCAGCCGCATCTCCCCTATGCCTTTTCTACTGTTGTAGTTTTAATTTCCCCCAAAGAAACACACATCTGTAATGTAAATATTATTTTAGATGAGGATGACATCTATGTTAACTTCTCAGACATAGGGCTCTATTTATTAACATTAAAGTGTGTTTTCACACCCTTTTCACATTATTTTAGTATCACCTAAAGTTACTAAAGGGCAATTGGAGTAGAATTCGTAAAATTCTACTCCAACCCCTAATTCTCACTTATTTTTAGTAATCAGATCGCATTTCCCATAATTGTAATGGGAAATGCGATCTGTGTGCAAGTTACTAAAAATAAATTGTGAAAAAATACCGGGGGAAGCCCTGTGATAATAACGCCACCCGGAGGTGGCGTTATCCAGGGTCTCCCCCAGTTACTGGACTCCTGTTCCACTCTAATAGGCAGAGCAGAGCCAGGAGCCGGCCCCACTGATCAGCTGTGTGGGCTAGACCACACGCTGATCACTGTTTAAAAAAAATGAAAAAAAAAACAGTAAAAAAAAAAACATACCAGAGTCCAGGGAGATCGGGGCTCCGGTGTCTGGTGATATCCTCCCTCCGGTCAGCTGGTCTCCCTTCCTGCACTGGGATCCGGTCAGCTGACTGGGTCCCAGTGCAGGATGGGAGATCAGTTGGCTGGAGTCACGGAGGACATCACTGGAGTCCCGATCACCGGAGGTAAGTGTAATTAATGGAGGATTGGGGGAGGTCGCCGGGGGGTCGTGATCACGGGGGCTGGGCTTAACGGTGGGGGGCGGGGCTTAGCGGCGGCCGGTCGGCGCATGCACGGGCACTTGTCACAGTATTTTTGCGAAAATACCATGATAAGTGTGTTGAGGGGATTCGCAGGGACAGAGCGTTATTGCAAGCTCTGTCCCTGCAAGGGATTTTCAGTAAATCCTTGTGATATTGGCTGAATTCGCAATGCGAATTCAGTCGGTAATATCACACTACAATCTGCATTCAATATGTGAATTGTAGTAAATAGAGCCCACAGAATAACTAGACACATTTCTGTGCCCTCCAACCTCTGGTAGCCCCCAGCAGCGGTGGCCTTCGAGGGGTGCAACCCATCGATTTTTAATCATAGATGGTTTTTGTGCCATTGATGATAATCACCGATGGAGTAAACAATGATAACCATCGAAGGACACCCCACCGGTGGTCATCCACAATGCTGGGTAAATTGTTGATTCAGATGACTGTTTGTAGCACAGTGGAAAGAAAATACGAGGACATTGTTTTGTTTGTAGAAATGATTAACATCCAGCATTATTTGTATAATGCCAAAATATTATGCAGTGAAGGAGTCAGGAGCACAGTATATGTACCAGGTTACTGTCAGGAGAATACAGGAGTATGTACTGTACAAGGTTACTAGGGGCATAGAGAGGCCTTACAATTTTTGAAAAAAATTATTTTTGCAGGGGGCGTTGTGAGACCCTCAGCCCAGTGCAAAGCCAGGGACGGGGACGCGATCAGCATGATCGCTTCCCCCCACAGGCATAGGAGACTGCTGCCGCGAGCAGTCTCCCACTGCAGCCCAGCACACAGCAGTGCTTGCTGAGCTGCTGTGTTTTAAGAGGGAGGAGGAGGCACCTCGGCGCCTCTGTATGTGGTTGATTACTCCAAGTGTAACAAAAACGAGATCTTGCCCAAAAGTGTTTCGCAATTTGTACACAGTATAATACTGTAATGAAGTGTCATATTGTATGCATAACATACTGTACAATAGAGTCTGGACAATGTTATTAATAAATGTTACAATCACATCTCACATGTACAACACAGACAGAGATACAAATGTAGAAATGAAATTCAATTACATACAAACCTTCCCTGTCTTCCCTTTTAAAAATCAAATGAGTATATTGTTATCCGCTAATGTCTGAATGAGGGATCCAGTCAATAACCCGACAGTCGGGATGCTGGATATAAGAATCCCGGCACCGGAATCCTGACACCTGTCAGATTCCCAGCGCCGGCATCCTGACAGTTAATACTGGGGTTCGGGGGGAACGTTAGGATTAGGGGTTAGGGTTAGGCACTAGGGGGAGGGTTAGGTACTAAGGGGGGAGGGTTAGGGTCAGGCATTGAGTAGGGAGGGTTAGGGAGAGGTGAAGGGTTAGGATACTGACTGACAAGTGTCGGTATCATAGGCAAACACAGGGGGGGTTTCCGTCTGCCTGGAAACGCCCCCTCCCCAGCACATACCATGACCACAGTAGAAATAGTAATATAATAGAATTTTACTAGTTCTACATGTTCTTCTCAGTATCACAAATAAAATAATTAGCACCACCTGTGGATCTTTTAACATGTATCAGCCAGTAATAAATAACCTGTGCACCAACTAGGAGTTCTGGAAAACATGCACTTTTAGGGATGCACTGCTATAGAGCCCAATATGTTCATATATGTCCAGGGCAGTGCTAGGTCCTTCTGCTGCTCATCCAGGCTCCCGGACTTGCTCCAATGCTCTGGAATGGTGCCCACATCTAAAATAAAAACATTCAGCTCAGGCAGGATGGCCCTACTGCCGCATCATATGACTTACCGTGATCCTGTATATGCTGGAATTATGACACACAATACACATTGTATGACGTATATTAAAGCTGGGTAAGTGGTAATTATGCCCTCTTCATGGACTGGCCACACTTGCTCTAAAATCAAGCATTTGGAAACCCCCCTCTAGAAATCCTGCGTTTGCCACTGGGTATCCTAAAAGTACCCAACCCCTAAATGTACATATCAATTATCAGCTAATGAGAATAGATGGGTGGAACTTCATATAATATAGCACCCATGCTAGTGATTTATATAGTATCAGTGGGAGTGGTCTAGACACAATCAGACAATCAAAAGTCATCATCATTAGTATCGTCACCATCATCATTATCTGTGCATATTTCACACAGCAGTTGTGCGCCTGCAAGAGCTATGCCTTAAGACAGACACATTCTGTATGCGTCTGTATCCAGGGCTACCTCGTGTCCTTTACTGTACTCAGACTACGGATACCAGCACCCTCAAACCCCCCATGTCATCTCTGTAAGCAAAAGGATTTGTACGCGTAATGTGCATCTGAATCTGCATACTGAATCAAGCGTCTGTTTTTGTTGTGTACATAACTGCGTATATACATACTTACTTTAATAATCTCATCTACAGGAGAATAGCAGAGGGGAGATACAGGGGGCAGCTGAGTAGGCCCCGCACCTTCATGGCAAAATGCCATCAATCACACGTATAAGAAGAGGTAATGTAATAAGATGTGAACAGAGCCGTAACTAGACTTTTTAGTGCCCTGTGCCAGAAAGAGCATTGGCGCCCCCCTCATTTTTTAAAGGGACATAATGCACCCAAAAAAGTGCCATGGCTTCATGGGGAAGGGCCAGGGAAGAGATAGTGGAGGCCAGGAGATGCTGGGGATGAAATAAGAGGAAGCTACAAGCAAGAATGATTAATAAACAGAAATTTGACAGGCCCAAACAGCGCCCCCTGACCTGTGATGCCCTGTGTGATGGCACCGGCCGCACTACCCTAGCTACGGCCCTGGATGTGAATATCACAGTATCAAGTTCTATTGGTGCCACTCCCTCCCCACAGATATGCGATTCCAGGTATTTTTATTCCCTATCGTGCTCACTTTACAAGGAAGTGGGCAGGATGCAGGAGCACCAACCACTTATCTGGAAGTCTTAGGGTCTCCACGAAAATTTTGGGGTGTCCTGGAGGTTCCACGAGGGTAGGTAAGTATTGTAAGTATGCATATATTATACATAAAAAGGCATACACCCACTCTGCAGTTTCATTTAGCAAAATCTTGTAATGCTTCTTTTGGAACCTGTTGCCCCTTTAAATGCCATGTAAAATTAAGCCAGTAGGTGCACAGGGGTTATACATACTGTAGCCATATTCTCTTGTTTGTCCTTTTCAGCCTTTCTTGTGTCAATCACTGAATTTCATGACACCTTCTTTTCCACTAAATTATTTAAAATTGCTCCGGGTTTCCCATGTAGAATGGTACCTAACACACATGATGGATGGGTTATCATTTAATCCTATTTTATACCACACGCAAAATACAAACAAATCCTCTCTTATTCGATTTACTGTACTTTTAATAAGGTATGAGTGGCTTATATGTACTGACTAGAGATGTGCGCCAACCCTCGTGTTTTGGTTCTGGCTTTGCAAAACCACCCTCCTGTGTTTTGGTTTTGGATCTGTATTTAAAAAAAATAAACCCCAGCTAAAATGACATCATTTTGACCTGTTAGCGTGCAATCGTTTTTTAAATCCGAGATCCGAAACGCAGAAAGATCCGACCAGGACTCGGTTCGACTTGGTTGTTGTCTGCTCTTTGAGAACCGGACCTGCATATCTCTAGTAATGAGACATGGCCCACAAAATGGACGCCAGGCCCGTGACTTCCTGCAAAATGATAGAAAAACTGATTTATAGCTACAAAAGCGAGATGCTCTTTCTACATGTATACGTATAATTATGAGCAGTTCACTGAAGCACTGTAATTGGATCCTAAGATATTTTAGCTGCATAGTCAAAGTAATAGGACATTGTCTGAAGCAACAAACAATTGCTGTGTATTGATTTTTTTTGAAAGTCCATTTATTTAGACTCTGTCCATTCGCCTCTCAAAGGATTCTGTTTAATTTTGTGGTAAGTATACAGCAAGGAGCCATGTCATGATATCTGAGGATAATGGAAAAAAATGTCAGTTATTTCACTGAAAAGCTGCAGCATGAGGTAACGTTGGTTTCCGTCCTTGCCAACACTTATTGCGCTGCCAGAAAATTATATTTGCTATAATGCTGGGTATTTATCGTTATTAAAAAGCTGAAATAATTCTGTTCTGACTCTGTGCCTGATTCAGCGATGTGCGCTAACCCGATAGGTAGCGAATATCTCCGATGTTTGGAGGACTGCGCATGTGCAGCAGGTTTAATGCTCATGTGCAGCCCTCCGACTGCGAGCCCGCTCGCAGTGTGTCTCAGCCGCAGCCTGATTGACAGGCTGCAGTGTTTGGGAGGTAGAGTGGGGGTGTTCCCGGAAACGGGGGGGTGTCGCCCCGTTTTCCGGGAGGGACGAGGCCAGGGTCTGCATGGGTGCACAGTGCCAGGACCTGGCCAAGCTGCGGAAGCTTTAGCTCGCGCAGCCTGGCCAACGGAACATCGACAACAATCGCAAGCGATGGTCGTGATTCTTTCGATGGTGACCAATGGTGACCCCAGGCTGCAAGGAGGTGTGTGACACCACTTTCTGCATTTGCATTTTAAATGGATGGAATTCCACAGCCACTTGTGTGCGGCTGAGCAATTGCGTCCATCTCTGAATCAGGCCCTCTGTGAGTACATTTTTAAAACAACTGAAACCTATATTTATGGATGGTTCTCTGGAAAAGCTTATATAATTTGGTGACTATTGGTCTGATTCAAAGGTGCACGCAAATCCTGTCATGTCTGCAATTCCATATCCGGCATTTCTATGAAAATATGCAAATGATTTTGCAGCATACATTCCTAAAATCCCGGAATTCGCGGGAGGCACACGATTTTTCGGGTAACCCCCCGCACCCAAGGAAGGGTAGGCACTTCTCCTGCATTCTGCCCACTTCCTAGTGAAGTGGGCAGTATGGGGAAAATAATAGCGGGATCGGCAGGTCCGTGCGTTGGGGGCGAGGCCTAATTACACGATTCTATGTGAATCGCGTTATTTAGCTCCGCCCCCTACTTTAAATATGCACAATCACGGCTAATTCCCGCGAGGGGGCGGGGCTTAATGACATTATTCCAGATGGCCCAGACCCCAACTCAGCCCACCTGCCTCTCCTCCCCAGGCTTCTCTCGGGGAGAAATTGGAAGTAGGCAAGTATGTTCTGCAGTTATCTTGTGCACAGAGATGCCCACCTCTGGCACCACCGCACTAACCCCCGTAGCCCCTCCTCAGCTGTCCACTTGAGAGGGGGGGCGATGATGCAATTTGCACTGAATTGCGTCACTGTCGCCCCACGCTCTGCTTTACAATGTCGCTAATCTCGGCTTTGTGTAACGATTGGCGGGGCCACAATGACGGGATCGCGTGGTCTCTCCTTCACTCCGTCCCAAATGCCGCATCACTTCCCAGTCATGCCCCCTCCCATGCCGCGCCACACCCACCATGGCGACCTGGCTTTCCCCCTCTCTTAGGGGGCAGCTAGAATGTCGACAACTATTGTCCCCGGCAATGCCTGCCTCGCATGTGTGGTCTGCAGACCGTGCATGCGCAGTAGCGCAGTGGAGTGAAGTGATCACTAATGCTTCACTGTAAACACTTTGCAGGTACGGGAACCTTTCGTAGCCTCTTTCCCTACCTGTGCATTTTAATACACTGCTGTGAATCTTAATTTGTTATTGTCACAAATAGCGGTAATAAGCAGAGCCGTAACTAGACTTTTTGGTGCCCTGTGCCAGAGTGAGCATTGGTGCCCCCCCATTTTGTAAATAGGGACATAAGATAGTGGACCTGAAAAAGGGCCATGGCCTCATGGGGAAGGGCCAGGAAGAGATAGGGGAGTTGCTCAGAGTGGTGGATAATGTGGGTGGAGCTATAGCAGGGGTTTTGCCTCAATTGGTACAAAAACCAGGGATAGCTAGGCATGAGGGAGGGGGTGGGGGATGGCACAGGGCAGAGAACACTGGACAAGGAGGGGCGCTCTGGGCTGGGAAGGGTGGACTGGGGTGGCAAAGGTCAGGGAAGACTGGTTGGTCTAGAGCAAAGGGCAGTAGGGGAGGTGCAGGGAAGACAGGCAGGCTGCCTGGACATGGGGAGGGGGCGCAGGGAAGACAGGCTGACTGGCTGGACTAGGAGAGGGGGTGCAGGGAAGATTGGCTGGACTGGGGGAGGGGCAAGGCAGGCTGACTGGACTGGGGGGTAGGGATGGCTGGATGGCTGGACTTAACAGGCTGACTGGGGAGAGGAGGGACAAGGCAAGGCAGGCTGGCTGAACTGGAGGGGGTGCTCAGGAAAGGCTGGGGCGACATGGGGAGGGGGCGCAGGGAAGACAGGCTGGTTGCCTGGACTAGGAGGGTGGAACAAGAGAAGACTGGCTGGACTGGGGGAGCGGCAATGCAGGGAAGGCAGGCTGGCTGAACATGGGGAGGGGTACAGGGAAGACAGGCTGGTTGGCTGGACTAGGAGGGGGGCGCAGGGAAGACTAGCTGGACTGGGGGAGGGGCAAGACAGGAAAGGCTGTCTGGCTGGCTAAGCGGGGGGCTGGGCACAGGAAATACTGGCTGGACTGGACTGGGGGGAACAGCGCTGGCTGGCCAAGAGAAGGGGGGGCACAGGTCAGGGTCAACATACCTGCGTTCTCCTGTCCTGAGAGAGATTGGGCCTGGCTAGCTGTGGCGAGGAATGCACTGGGTGGCAGGCAGGAAGACAAAAAGAAAGAGCATCAGCGCTGTGGAATTCAACTATGTGTGATACCCAGGACTTGGCATTAGTGCAGAGTCCAATATTTCACCTTAAATGCAAACAGCCCCCTTTCATACAATAAATGAATGCTTATTATATAGTATGGGCAGCCTAAGTCTACCCAACAGATTAGTGGGGTACCACATTCTTCCCCATTAGAATTATGCGTGTCCTCATGCATCTTATCAACTAATGAAAACATCCACTTTATACATCAGTATTCTTTTTTCAGAATTATTTACATTTTATTTACATTCATCCATTGCATAGAATATATCACAATTAGTTAGATTTGCCGGAAAAGTAAAGGAAACTTTAGAACCTCACTATAATGTGACATATAACATTTCTATTTGCTACATTTGTTAGATATTCACCGAATACAAGGTTTCTTGCAAGATTGTTACTTTTAGATACGCCTATTGTCTGTATCTAATGGGTAGAAATCCCTTTGTACCTCTTTCCTGAGGGTCTTGATGCTCTTTGCAGAATTCGGGCCACTTCACTTGAATCAATCTCAGTAAATTCATCCTCTGGGAACCCATACGTTGCTAGACCAGACATTATGGGCTTCTTGGCTACAATACAAGGTTCCTCGGGAGCAACATACGTCAACTCTTTCACAACAGTACCCTGACAATTCTGTATGGGAGATCCCAATTTCTCGGCTCTGGGTGAGTCATCAACCTTTTCAATGTCTTCCTGACAATCAGTGGCACGCACCCTTTGTTGGCTGGGGTGGACCATACTGGAATGGGTGTCATCGGGATAATGTTGTCTGCGTCCATATGATCTCCTTAGATGATTTGGTGGGTAGTGACACCTACGTTGGGGATTATCACTTACTGCTGCACTTTTGACTTCTTTGGAATCCATTCCACCTTCATGGTAACTGGGGGCAGAAGTGTCCCCGGTGAGCTGCGCACGCACCCAGACGGGGGAGGGAACGGTGCTCTTTCTTTTGACATTTCTGTGTTAATTTACCTCTTTACTTTGGTTTCTGGATCCTGTTCATGATGCCAAATGTGATACCCAGGACTTGGTGGCCTTTCCTTCTGACACAAATTCTTTTATTTTCCAGTTGAATAGTAAGAGGTCTACTTTAACTCAGAAACAGTTACAATTGGACTTTACCATTGAGAACTCAACTTTATTGACACTTCTATTTTGCAGGATATTTAAAGTTGTTTTGAAAGTCTCACAAAACACTTTCACAATAGCATAAAATTGCAAAGAACATCACCTTAGGTTCTTAACTGTAAATGTAACACTTTAACAATGTTTATTCATTACCAGGTTCATACATATATAAATTAAATCACATATATTGGCCAACACGGGTCCCCATAAAGATATACTGTATAACTCAGTTCAGCTGAATTGGCCACGGTG
This sequence comes from Taudactylus pleione, assembly GCA_031769625.1. NCBI lineage: Eukaryota > Metazoa > Chordata > Amphibia > Anura > Myobatrachidae > Taudactylus > Taudactylus pleione. The sequence goes on from JAUIMM010000710.1 coordinate 8,608,297, forward strand.
GTGCACGTTATAAAGCTGAGAGCTTTTCGGGGTTAAATATCTGAATTATCAATCCAGAGTCATCAAAGTTTAAGAAGTGGATAACTTTCACTCTTGCAGTAGTTAATGTTTTGCTCTCCTGAAAGGAAGAATTGCAGCTCTCTGCCACACAAGTCTTTTATATCCCATAAGATGCTGAGGCTATGCTGATCTTTATTGTGCTACAGTGTACTGGCGGAGACTGAGGGGAGCTGCTGTCAATGTCTAGCCGGCTGACTGAGCCTATACTGGGGATGTGTCTATTCCTCATCATTAGCAATTATTAACTTCACAGTCTATGCTGGTAGTAAGATGGCTGGCTGCCTTATAATATAGTTCACTCCCGTATGCTGGTATACTAGTCCTCAAATCCTGCAATAAGATGTCTGTAGCACAGTCTGTTGCTAATCGCTGGGGCTCTCACTGTTTAGTGACGCAGGAAGGTGTAGTCAGTTAACTTGGGATTACTAACCTCCATCTAGGCATTTGCTTTACCCCCTGAGCTGGCAGGATCACTGCCCAATGATCTGATGTTCCTCCCTCTGGTAGCCGATTAAGTAGGAAGAAGTGCCCCTGCATTACTGTATATCATACTTACCTACCTTTAATAATCTCTTCCCGGGAGAAGCCCGGGTAAGAGAAGCAGCAGGGAGCCGATGGGGGCGGGGCCTAATGATTTGCGTCATTAAGCCCCGCCCCCTAATGGCAAAACTGCCGCGATTGGGTAAAATTTACATAGGGGGTGGGGCCAAATTCTGTGATTCATCACGGAGTCCCACGATCGCAGCGGGTATTCTCCTCATTCTGCCCACTTCACTAGGAAGTGGGCAGAATGCGGGAGAAATGCCTACCCTTCCGGGGGTGGGGGGGTTACCCTAAAAATCGTGAGCCTCCCGCGAAAACCGGGAGGGTAGGCATGTATGCTGTATATTGCTCACCAGCAGCTGTACTGGTGAAGGGAGCACCTCTCTGCCTGCCTCCACTGGGAGGGAAGAAGCTGCTTGCTTGGCTGGAAGATGTCACTGGGACCAGCTTCACTCAGGACCCGCTGCTACTAATCGCCACTGCTGTCCAAGAGCCGCTCTGATGATCTGATCTGGTCACCGTGAACACCTCTATGTCTCAGGATAGTGTGCTGCGTCTCCCCACTCTCCTCACACCTCAGTCAGGGAGTCTGTGGCAGTTTAACTGTCCTCTCTGCTGCACATGCCGGCTCCTGCCCACCTGACCCATGCGCAGAATGCCAGGCATCCAGAAATTTCTGGAACTGCAAACCGCATCCTATAAAGAGTCTTTAGGTGCTGGCCACTGAAGTGGGGTGGCAATACATTGTCCATTACCCCCAAATAGTTAGCCTAAGTCTACCCAACAGAGTGGGGTACCACATATGGAGTCAGACTGGAATCGTCCCACTGCAGCATTTGAACTACGCAGCCAGCCGCGAGCCAATCACAGCTCACGGAATGGCAGCCACTCAGGAGCGGCCGCTCCTGATTGACTGATAAGGAGCTGCTGCTCCTGATTGGCTGCCGTTCCGTGAGCCAATCACAGCTCACGGCCGGCTCCAGTAAGTACTACATAGTTGAAATGCCACAGCGCTGATGCTTTCTACCTGGCCCCTGCCAGCCACCCCATGCATTCTTCGCCACTGTCAGCCGGGCCCCCTCTGTCTCCGGGCCAGGTACTAGAGTCCCGGCAGTCCCCCCCTGATGGCGGTCCTGATAATATGCCCCCAGTGGATATGAACCTGATCTTGTTTTGTTACCTATTGCCTGGGGTTGACAGTAAATTACTTTCCCACCTCATATCACAACAAGCATGAAATAATGTGAAAAGACAAAAATCTGCTTTTACCTTTGTATATAGATCTATAAAATGAAATCACGGACGGTACAATTTATTCTGTCCAGAATTGCCCCACTTGTTTCATGCTACCTATTATACTAAATCAGTGCTAACAAAATACATTTATTTCTATGTTTCATAACAAATGCAATAGACACACGACAGCCTACCAACACAAGACAACACGTCCTCATTCTGCATTGTTTGCTTGCCAGGAATAAAATCCAGAGCGCAGATTTTTTTCTTCTCTGGAGAGTTATAATTACAGCAGCTGCCATCCCGCTAGAATACGCTTCATGCTGATACCAGATTTGAATTAAGGCAAAACATCTCCCCACTAGATTACACTGAAGATAAACATCTTAACTTGCATCACTGAGACATACAGTAACTCGAGTAAGTAGCATATACAGAGTGCAGAGTAAACATGGGTAAAGTATTGAATAATGTGTTACTGTATTATTTGCACCAATGTGAGGTTTAAAGTGCACTTTATCAACACATTGTGGGTTGATCCAACCTTTGTAAAAAATAATAATATAGGACCTCATTCAGACGCGTTCGCAAAAAGCGAGCGCTTGCTCTGAATGAGGGCAGACGCTTTTTTTTTTTAAACCGGCCTCCTGGCCGCCCGCTAAGCTGTGGGTGACCACCCACAGCTTTTGCGAGTGGCCAGGTGATGGTCGCGATTATCGCGACCATCGGGCTTGCGACGAGACCCTTGCGGTGGGGTCTCGTCTGCGGCAAGCCCCAGTGAGCTTCCTGCTCAGATAGAGCAGGAAGCTCGCTATTGACATCACGAGTCCGTAGGGCCGCCCACAAACGGCAAGGAACGCCTCCGTTTGTCCAGCCAAACCCCCTCCCTGCCTACAAAATGGGGCGAGCTGTCGATCAACATCGACAGCCGCCCCGTTTGCAGCGAGCCCCAGAGCGAGTGAATTTCTCACTCGCTCCGGGGCTCACGCACGCACTTGACCCTGAATGAGGGCCATAGTGAGTTGCATTGATTTCTAGTGAATTAATAGGCTGTAACCTGATAATTATTGCTTCAGCTCACAGGCTGGCTGATCCGTGCGTCTGTAGATGGCAAACTTCCTCTGATCACTGCCTGATTGATGCCACAGGTGATTTTTCCTGAGGAGAGAGTGTACTGTACTTTATGTACTTTCTCAGGCAAGTTGAAGATTAATTGTGTGCTGTTTTCAGTTGTTTTCTCCCTTCCTTCTTCCTCTTATTCCTATTTTTCCTCTTTTCTACACCTTACTTTCTTACTTTCCCTGCTTTTGTGCTTTCCTACCTTTTGCCATTTCCAGGCCCCAGCGGTCAGCCCCAGTGCCGCCGTGGTACGCTGAGTCCCTGTAGGCATGCCTCCTCTTGCCCGGCTGGGGAGAGAGCTCAAAGAGTGTCTTTTGGCCTCTCCCCGGCGCGGTTGTCATCTCCCCCCCCGCTGAGCGCTCCGTCTGTGGACCCGGTGTTGGGAGCTGACGCCGAGGTTCGGAGACAGGGGAGGTGCCGGCTAGCTCCTGCCTCCTCCCCTGACAGTAGCGGGAGTGTCGGCACTGTGGTCAGTGGTCGGGGAAGGCGCCGGCGCGCTCCGGCCTCCTCCTCGACAGTAGCGGTAGCCTGCAGTTAGGAAGGGGAACCCAGCAGAGACCAGGCGCCATTTTGGATTTAGATGGCGGTGGCCATTTTGATTCAAACAGCGACATGTCAGTGGCTGTCTCTGGAGAATCTCCTGATCCTCTTAGTGACAGAGAGCAGCCTGGCCTGTGTCTGGCAAGAGTAGTAGGGTAGTGCAGGCTCAGGGCAGACAGGCAGGTAGGCGTGGTGATATGCGCATGTGTAGCTTCAGGGATTGGGGGTCTTCCCATCCCAATAACAGGTGTCACAAGAGTGCACCTCATGACAGTGGGACCCCTGCTTGTGCGCCCGCGGCTTCCCCTGATTCCGGAGCGCTGGTGCGAGTATTGGTCTCGCTGGTAAGCGCATTCATCCCTTTATTGCAGAGCGCGAATGGGGGCAGTGCTTCCACAGGGAGGGTCCAGGGTCCTGCGTTGCAGCACTTCGCACCCCTCGTTGCACAATTGTCCGCGATGTGTAGCTTCCCGGGACCTGTGCCACTTCCCTCTGCTTCTTCTCAGCTGTCGGCTCCGATTCTATCTCCCCCTGCTGCCACCCCTAGGCCCTCAACCTCTGGTCGTTCCGCACGCGGTGTAACTGACAGGAATGTCCGCATGTTGTCTCCGGCCTCTTCCTTTTTTGTTGCAGGTCTTTCCGGTGAATCTGTGTCGTGTATGGCGACCGCGACTCATGGGTCTCGTAGGGCTGCACAGGCAGATGATTCAGCTGTTGCTGGTCCGTCCGGTGTTTCTGTGGCGGGTATGGAGGCAGAGGGGTCGCAGGTCCATTAGGACTTCACGGGAGGATTATGCAACTACTTCTGGTGAGTCGGATGGTGAGTTGGTATTGAGTTCTGAATCTAGTTCTACATCCTCATCTAGTTCTGAACATAGGCCCCAACGTTGCAAAAAAGCGGCCGCTCTTCTAGACGAACACCTCACCGCCATAGGCATCGCCAGTCCTCTAGCACTAGCAAGGAGTCGAGCATTAACCTGGGGGACATTGTCCGCTGTGCTAATACGGCGGTTCTTCGCGGTTTACGACCACGTATGCACGAAAAGATCAATGAAGGCAAATACGTAGATGTCTTTGCTCTTACTTCCAGGGCTCGCAAGGCTTTAGCTGCGGCAAAAAAGAAGGGTGGCATTGGGGAAGATGTGCATCGTTCGTACGCTAATTGGCTGAACGGTTTTTATATTTTTGCCAGGTGTTACCTAAAAAGAAGAAGCCATGAATATTATACATTATCTACACCTCATTCATAGTCTTTTTCGCATATCGCGTGGTGCAGTCTGGAGACGGTACGACGAGGAGTTTCATGGTAAACTATCGGGGGTTAAAATCCTTGATTTGGGATGGAAAGATGTCGAGGTTTGGCTGGAAGTGACGCAGCCCGCTCTGTAGGCTGCCGAGCATTCCTTTGGAAGGAAGACGGGCGGGCAGGGCTCTGCCCGGCTCGTTCTGCTAAAGCTCCTCCTGCAAAAGGCTGTTGTTTTGCTTTTAACAACAGTAGTTGCGCAGTGGGAGCTCGGTGCCGTTTTCAACACCATTGTCTGCGCTGCGGTGCACCCCACCCAAATCAAATAATGCCAACGACTGCCGGCCCCTTCCGCTGGCTCCAGGCCTGCCGGCACTGGGACGAGATCCATAGTGCGCCATCGGTGGTCCGCATGGAAGCCATCCGGAAGTGGTTGGATTGGTACCCTTTGCGCAAGGCGGCGAGTCTCTTGCTTGAAGGTGTCACCAATGGGTTTTAGCTCCCGGTGTGTGGTGATGTTTTGCTAGGCACCCCTAAAAATCTGCTTTCGGTTTATTTATGGCTGGGAATTTTGCAAGACAAGGTGGCCAAGGAGGTGCATCTGAGTTGCATGGCTCAGCCTTTTGATGCTCCTCCTTTGCCTAATCTAGTTTTATCTCTGGCTGGGGTTGTACCCAAGAAGGCTCCCGGGAAGTTCAGGTCAATACAACATCTATCCTTTCCATTTGGGGGATCAGTGAATGATGCCATCCCAGAGTCTTTGGCACGGGTTTGAAGAAGTCCTTAGTTTAGTGAAGTTACAAGGACCGGGAGCTTTGTTGGATAATGTCGATGTGAAGTCCACTTTCCGCCTTTTGCCTTTACACCCCGACTCGTTTCGGTTCACAGGCTTTCGGTTAGAGGACGGATTTTACGTTGATAAATGCCTCCTATAGGGTGCTTTGTGTCATGCACTTATTTTGAGGCCTTTAATTCATTCTTACACTGGTGCATTTGCACGGACATGGGCGAGTCCAGGGTGGCTCATTACCTCAACGACTTCCTGTGTGTAGGGCCGGCGGGTTCTTCCCGATGCTCGGAGCTTATGTTTTCTCTGCAGGCGTTGTTTACGGAATTTGGGGTCCCAATTGCATCCGATAAAACGGAGGGTCCTTGTACTCCTTCTGTTGCTGGAACTTTTTCCCATAGTTGTTGTGCTTGAGTTGTGGGGTGACCGGCTTAGTAACTGGCATGTAATTTTTTGATAACTTGGGGGTGGTTCATGCCATTAACCACCACAGAGATCTACATCTTTTCCGGTTCTCAGGCTCCTTGCGCAGCTGGTTTTGCGCTGTCTAGTGTGCAATATTCGCTTCGAGGCGCGGTATGTCCAGGGGGTAGATAATTAGATTTAGAGAGCTCGCCCCTTCCACCACTGCTATTGGTGATATTTGCCCCCTTCATTGTTGGCAGTTTATTTGTCCGGAATGGAGGGGTTAGCGCAGCACTCCCTTGCCCCCCGGCACATCGAGGTCTTACCAGGCTGCCTGGAACCAGTGGGAGTCCTTTTTGTCATGTAAGCGTGACAGAGGTCAGGGTCAATGAGTGTCCTGACCTACATATCTGCCACGTAGCATTGGCCAGAGAGTATTTGGTCCTGAGACCCAAGGTCCCTGGTGCTTAGTTGATACATGGTGATGGTTCGCCACTGACCATGTATCAATTTTGCGCCGTGATTCAGTGTTGCATTCAGTCCCTCGATTTGCCTCGCGGCGCTTATGGTTCCCATTCCTTTAGGATCGGGGTGGCTGCTGCTTTAGCCCACGTGGAATGGTCAGTGTCCGAGATCAAAGCCCTGGGTCGCTAGAAATCTAATGCTTATAAGAGCTATGTTCGGTATTAACTGTTTTTTATCATTATGTTATGTACGATTTCTTGTTATGTTATTATTCTTTAACTTGGATCTTCTTTTACTGCTCATCACCGTTAACAGTGGGGGCCCTGAGGGATTTTGCCCTGAACCACGGAAACGGATTGGCTATTGTTATCCGGGCAGGATAGTTTAGTTTAGGCTGGTGGCAGGCCCGTCTTTAGGAGGTGGCGTCGGTGTGGCGGGAAAGAGCGTCAGGAAGGTGGTTAATTTCATGGCAATTAATTACAGGCGCAATCTGCATCAATGCACGGCTGATTTTACCCTTCTGGGGTCAGCTGCACTGGCCTACTGGCCGGGCATTTTTTTCGAGTGCACTGGTGCAAGTTTTGGAGACCCTAATAATGTTACTTGCTTAAAGGGCAATTGGCCCTGCAAGTATGGTGGAGAATAGTGGAATTGCCTTAAGTGGATTTGGCCATTTGTCTTATGCCGCTCTTTCTTTCCGCCACCAGTATTTTTTGAGATTTGGTATTTTAAATAAAGGCTGATCAAGTTTGTTTTATAACAATAAAGTTGTCTGTGTCTTTATTTTAGATAAGTTAACGATAAGTGGTTATGGTTATGTTACACTGGGTTAAGTTTAGGCTCGCACATAATGATAGGGCGTTTATCAGTCGAATGTTTTTGGAATTCACAATATGTACAGTGCAGTAGTGTAATGCTGTTATACATTCAAAGAGGCAACACCCTGCTGCTGACACAGGGCCTGATTCCGAGCCGCTCGTTCGCTCCGAGCGATGTTTGCCCAACTGCGCATGCGCACGGATCGTTATATGCATGCGCAAACCAGTCAGTACGGCCGAAAATCGTTTGTTCGCTAAATAGCGAATGCCTGCTAATATGAGTGACAGGAGGAGGCGTATGTGGGTGGTGACAGGGGAAGGTGCTTGAAAACGGGGAGTGGAAATCAGAACGCAGGCGTGCTTAAAGGTCAAAACGGGCGTTTTAAGGGTGTGCATAATTAATACAGCAGCGTCATTGACCACGTCACTGGGTTATTTTATAGCCAGAACTGCTCGCAAATTTGTGGTAGCAAACACCAGCCCCAAGAATAGCGAGCAGTTCATACGCTGTTCGATGTACTCGATTAATCTAATAAATAGTGGACATGACGTATGGTGCGAGTGGCCAGGGGGCGTCTTTTTCAAAATTACAACCGCAAGTTTTGTTCGCTCGTTCAGACATAGAGGCGTCAACAGACCACAAAGAGCTAACGGTTCATTTGAATAGCCACCCCTTTTTGTTGAAAGAACGACCGCAAATAGCGACCGGCTCTGGATCAGGCCCACAGCACACAAGGTGTTGCTCATTAAGGGGGCTATGCATCAAAGATTGGAAAGAGAGAAAATTGAGAGATAAAGCACTAACCAAAACAGCTACTAACTTACATTTTACAAAAAAAAAAGCTGATTGGTTAATACTTTTTCTCTCATAATTGTGTCTCTCATCAAGCTTTAGTACATAGACCGCTTAATGTATAATAAAAGCATTACACTGTATTTGTTATTTGTTTTATTTATTTCCTTTTATGTGAATTCCAAAAATATTTGTCTGAGGAAAAATCATAAGATGAAGAAATGCAGGAAAAACTGCCAACGCAATATAACAATGTTTGTCCTTTTACTGTCTATGGTCCTAATTCAGAGATGTACAGAAAAAAATGTGATATTTACGTACATCTCTGATGTTTGCAGATCTACGCATGTGCAGGAGCCGCACTACTCATATACAGGAGCCGCACTACGCATGTGCAGGAGCCGCACTACTCATGTGCAGGAGCCGCACTACGCATGTGCAGGAGCCGCACTACGCATGTGCAGGAGCCGCACTACGCATGTGAAGGAGCCGCTCTACTCATGTGCAGGAGCCGCTAAACTCATGTGCAGGAGCTGCACTACACATGTGCAGGAGCCGCACTACTCATGTGCAGGAGCCGCACTACTCATGTGCAGGAGCCGCTAAACTCATGTGCAGGAGCTGCACTACTCATGTGCAGGAGCCGCACTACGCATGTGCAGGAGCCGCACTACGCATGTGCAGGAGCTGCACTACTCATGTGAAGGAGCCGCTCTACTCATGGATGTAGCATCACTGGCCCCTGCAGTGTGATTTTGCCAGACATCCTGAGTGACCTGAGGGTTACTCAGATGTCTGATAATCACTCAGTTGATCCGATGCTGCGTCTTCGGATGCAGCAGCGGATCAGAGAACCCGGCAGGATGTTTCTATTTACGTAGACGCCATCCTGCGGCATCTACATATTGTTGCACAAGCCGCTGCATACTGTACAAAGGCTGTGCTATAGCGCCCATCTATGAATCAGTCCCTATGTTACCAGTCTAGGTGAGACTTGTCTGTATGGTATTCCAGGTTGTGTATTTCGTGCTGCTTTTTCTTTCCATGTTTTTATATGTTTGATGTCACAGGTAACACACCCTAATAAAGTTATTCTATCCATGCTTCAGGGGAGAGAGGGCAACTTTTTGCCCAGGGGAGCAAACAAAAATAAGAGTCCTAGAGGCCTATTCATCATCACACATGTGGAAACACTAGTTTGTGTTCCTGCAGCCCCGTCCCTTCCTATGGGAAGAAGGCCTGAGTTGCGAAGAAAGGTCCACCACCCCCTCCTTGGTGTGTCCCCTCCAGCATGCATGAACTCATACTGAATACCCTTCAGGTTGTGGCCTGACAGCAGCATCCTGACAGTCAGAATCCAGACGCCTACAGATAAGTACCCCTAAGCTAGTCCCTAACCATTCCCCTAACCCTAATTCTTCCCCCCCCCCGCAGCCTAACCCTAACCCCCAGCCCCCCCTTGCAGCCTAAACATAACCACAGGTGCAATGCTTAACATCAGGATGCCAGTGGTCTGGATCGTGTATCCGGCATCTCGACTGCTGTCGGGATTCCGGTGCCGGGATTGGAACCGTCAGCATCCTGACCGCCAGGATCCCAATTACATTCCGTTTCAACAAAATCATCAAGTACTCATAGGGGGGAATTCAATGAAATACAGGTTATGCTTTAGCAAGAGCTCATTAGAGCAAAGGAAACAGTTACTGTTGAATCTTAAGTTTCACGATACATAAAATCATCTTTCATACTGTATTATGAACCTCATCATCCCAGGATCACAAATGGTTGTCTACTCTCTGGATTTGGAGCAAGTTTGCAAAACTGAAAAGTTCAGTTTTCAAGAACGATATGCCTCATCCAGTTTAGACAATTCCCTACAATACTTTGGGTCACTTTGCATGGTCCCAGAATATCATGCAAATAGGTTACCAGCTGTTTGTTCTTACATAAACCTTTAGCTATTATCTTTTATTTACTAAGCACTGAGATATCATGCAGTGCTGCACTGTACATTGTGGGGATCATGACAAAGACATACAATGACATTACATAAAATATAAAGTAGGCCCTGGACTAGAAGAGGTGTAAGTACCCAAAATGTGAAGTCTTACCTCTATTTCCAATTAATTAAGCTCTTTAAAAGTTATTGGGGAAAAAAAAATCTGTCTGCAATGAAAACGATCTTCAGCCTTGAGTGGTGCTCAGTCTGCCAAATTCATACTCTCGTGATTGTGACCCAGATGTGGCCTTTGAATCATGAGCAGGATTTCCTCCAAACAGCCAATTAAGTTCATTACTTTGGACCACCACCTGGTCATTAATCCTTTTGTAGGAATCATCTACAAATGTTGCCAAGCAAATTAGGAAAAACATATAACTCATTATTTTATGGTTTCACCCTGAATGTGTCTTGCAACAACCATTGCCTCATAATACTGCGTCTTGTGTAGAACCAGCTGATGAATCTTTCAACAGCATTTTCAGAGACTATGACCATTCTCATTCTCTGTACAATCACAGATAACATTTCAGATTTAGGGGGCAAATGTGTCCCTCGGGTTCCATGATCTACAGTAGGACCTGTCTTTATTGTTCAATTTAGGACAAATGTCAATCTGACTTTTTTAGTTGATTTCATAATTTGGAGAAAAGTGCCCTGATTCATTTCAACATTGTCCAGCTAGAATAATCACTGATTTGTTCAGACCTTGTTTCCCAATACATTTCCTCTTCAAGGAAATTCTCTCATTTCGGGAATTTTCTATGGCGAGGATAGTGGACATTAAAACAAGCCTTCCAGAGGACAAGTGGAAGTGTTGACAGTACCAACTATAACTATCATTTATCTAGTACAGTCTATAAAATGATAGCTACAATCTTACTGGCTGTTATGGGTAACACCTCCACTTGACCTCTTAAGAAGTTTTGATACATCTCCCAGCTACATCTTCTTAAACAACAGGAACTTGTCCTGAAATTTATACTTCTACCTACAGCATGCAAAGTGCACACAGGGGAATGCCTGGACCAGAAGATGCCTAAGGCCGTATACAGCAATATTGGCATGATATGTCATTTTGAGGCAAATTGGAATGACATACTGTATCATGCGGATAGCAGTGTGTGTAGGAGAATTTGCGCGTTCCTGCATGTTGTATACAACATCTTCTGGTTGTACAGGAGTAACGATAAATCATATACGATCAAACAACATACTATATCGTTCCATCGCTTGAAGGATTGCACAGTGTGTACGCTCAATATCGTTTGTTCTGGGATAAAAGGATGTGTACCCAGCCTTAGACTGACCACCTTAATAGACATAAGTAAAAAAATAAACTGTTTATAGGAAACTCTGAGTGGATTTAAACTATGCATGCCTGCCGCTAATATAAATGCACCATGTCAACTCCAGAAAATTCATGGTGAGAAAACAAATTGTATAATGTGTAGACAAACTTCCAATAACATTCATATTGCCTAAATGGGAAGATCTTGCTCTACAATTTTATGCAATCTTAAACCTAAGAGCTGTAACATTAGGAGGTGCAAAAATGGAAGGACTTTTAAATATACATGGGATTATTAAAACAGCCTTATAAATTTCCAAAATCCATAAATTGTTGCTCATTTATTCATGCTGCTAACTTTAGCTTTTTCTGCTATGTCATGACAATTTCCAATATCTACTGGAATCTTCCTGACTCCCTAAAAGATACTCATTAAGGGCTCTCTGTACTACAATCCGCATATTGAATGCAGATTGTAGTGTGATATTACCGACTGAATTCACATTGCGAATTCAGGTAATATCACAGGGATTTACTAAAAATCCCCTGCAGGGACAGAGATTGCGATAAAGCTCTGTCCCTGCGAATCCCCTCCGCATACTTATCACGTGACCAGTGCTTGCGCATGCACTGACCGTCTTCCGTTAAGCCCCGCCCCCTGTTGCTAAGTCCCCCTCTCGCGATCGTGACCCCCCCGCACTTAAGTGCACTTACCTGCAGTGATCGGGGCTCCGGTGATGTCCTCCATGGCTCGCGCCAGCTGACATCCCATCCTGCACTGGGACCCGGTCACCTGATGACCGGGCCCCAATGCAGGATGGGAGACCAGCTGACCGGAGGGAGGCCATCACTGGAGCACCAATCTTCGGTCCCTGGACTCAGGTAAGTTATTTTTTTTACAATTTTTTTTTCTTTTTTTTACAGTGTATCAGCGTGTGGTCTGTTTAGACCACACAGCTGATCACTGGGGCCGGCTCCGGGCTGTGCTCTGCCTGTTAGAGTGGAGCAGGAGTCCGGTAACCTGGGGAGACTCTGGATAACGGCACCTCCAGGTGGCGTTATTATCACAAGGCTTCCCCTGGTATTTTTGACACAATTTATTTTTAGTAACTACCAGGCAGATCGCATTTCCCATTACAATTACGGGAAATGCAATCTGCTTACTAAAAATAAGTGATAATTAGACGTTAGACAAGAATTTTATGAATTCTACTCCAATTGCCCTTTAGTAACTTTAGGTGAAACTAAAATAATGTGAAAAGGGTGTGAAAACACCCTTTTTCACTTTATTTTAGTAAAAATAATGATAATAAATAGAGCCCTAAGTCCTTAACTTTCCAGAGAAGATGCAATCATTTAAACTTGACAAAAAGCTACAACACTATATACTGAAAGGGTAACTCTCTGAATACATTATTTGGCTTGCAGGTGCAATCTTTGGGCAGGCAGTTATGATTAAGTATAGTTGGATAGTCAGCTGTAGACCTGATTTAGAGGTGTAGCTTCACTTTTTCCACATTTTGTTATGTTATAGCCTTATTCCAAAATGGAATAAATTAATTTTTGTCCTCAAAATTCTACACAAAATACCCCATAATGACAACGCGTAAAAAGTTTTTTTTAGATTTTTGCACATTTAATTAAAAAGAAAAACTAAGAAATCACATGTACATAAGTATTCACAGCCTTTGCTCAATACTTTGTTGAAACACCATTGGCAGCAATTACAGCCTCAAGTCTTTTTGAATATGATGCTACAAACTTTGCACACCTATCTTTGGGCAGTTTTGCCCATTCCTCTTTGCAGCACCTCTCAAGCTCCATCAGGTTAGATGGGAAGCGGTGCACAGCCATTTTCAGATCTCTCTAGAGATGTTCAATCGGATTTAAGTCTGGGCTCTGTCTGGGCCACTCAAGGACATTCACGGAGTTGTCCTGAAGCTACTCCTTTGATATCTTGGCTGTGTGCTTAGGGTTGTTGTCCTGCTGAAAGATGAACTGTCACACCGGTCTGAGGTCAAGAGCGCTCTGGAACACGTTTTCATCCAGGATGTCTCTGTACATTGCTGCATTCATCTTTCCCTCTATCCTGACTAGTCTCCCAGTTCCTGCCACTGAAAAACATGCACACAGCATGATGCTGCCACCACCACGCTTCACTGTAGAGATGGTATTGGCCTGGTGATGAGCGGTGCCTGGTTTCCTCCAAGCATAACACCTGGCTTTCACGCCAAAGAGTTCAATCTTAGTCTCTCATGGTCTGAGAGTCCTTCAGGTGCATTTTGACAAACTCCAGGCGGGCTGCCATGTGCTTCTTACTAAGGAGTGGCTTCCGTCGGGCCACTCTACCATACAGGCCTGATTGGTGGATTGCTGCAGAGATGGTTGTCCTTCTGGAAGGTTCTCTTCTCTCCACAGAGGAATGCTGTAGCTCTGACAGAGTGACCATCGGGTTCTTGGTCACCTCCCTGGCTAGGGCCCTTCTCCCCCGATCGCTCAGTTTAGATGGCCGGCCAACTCTAGGAAGAGTCCTGGTGGTTCCGAACTTCTTCCATTTACGGATGATGGAGGCCACTGTGCTCATCGGGACCTTTAAAGCAGTAGATATTTTTCTGTACCCTTCCCCAGATTTGTGCCTCGAGACAATCCTGTCTCGGAGGTCTACAGACAATTCCTTGGACTTCATGCTTGGTTTGTGCTCTGACATGCACTATCAAGTGTGGGACCTTATATAGACAGGTGTATGCCTTTCAAAATAATATCCAATCAACTGATTTTACCACATATGGACTCCAATTAAGCTGTAGGAACATCTCAAGGATTGAGCTTCATGGCAAAGGCTGTGAATACTTATGTACATGTGATTTCTAGGTTTTTTTTAAATTAAATTTGCTAAAATCTCAGAAAAACTTTTTACATGTTGTCATTATGGGGTATTGTGTGAAGAAATTTGAGGACAAAAATGAATTTATTCCATTCTGGAATAAGGCTGTAACATATCAAAATGTGGAAACAGTGAAGCGCTGTGAATACTTTCCAGATGCACTGTACGTACAACTCCGATTCTTGAAGATCTGTGTATGTGCAGGATCTGCAAGAGCAGTGCGGTATGGGAGCGGGGAATGGGCTGTGATGGCCAGCATTGCCAAAAATGGGGGAGTGTCATCCCCATATCTTGGAGCAAGGGCATCTTAAGAGAGTAGGGGGCCCATGTGCACTTCCCGTGCGGGGCCCCCTCTTCTCTCTTCGGTGGCCGGCAGCCGACTGACGCGACTGGCCAGCCACCGGAGCCTTAGTAGACTCTGGGCACACTCTAGCCATTTTCCGGTGTTCTGAGCAGCGCTGAGACCTGACTCGGAACCACGGACTGGTAAGTTTAAAATAATATGTGTGCAGGGTGTGCAGTGCGGGGCCCCCCTGGACCTGGGGGCCGTGTGCCCCGCACACACTGCACCCATTATAGATATGCCACTGTCTTAGAGGGAAGTCCGCGTCTTCCAATGCACATCTACTGGTCTCGGCTACGGAGCTGCGAAGGCCATTCTGAGTAGCCTTAGGCACACCGATGCTGTGATCTGATGATGCATCTTCGGATGCAGCAATCGGATCTGCAATACCATCGGTGGCACATTTTGTACTCAGACACCTTCTGCCGCATTAGCATATTAGCATATGTTAGCATCCAAAGGCGCAGCAGCAATGCTAATAGCATAGAACTCTGAATCAGGCCCAATATGCGGTGATACATTATGGCTGGAAAAGTCACCATTAATAGGATATTTCTTACTATGGTGGTGCCCTGGGGCAGCTTGGCTGGGGCGGTTTTGGGGGGTCCTGTGCTCTGGATTTGAACCCTAGTATGTTAGGGACCTACCCGAAAGAGGTTACCTGGATATGGTGGGTAGGCCCATAACCTATAGTCAGGTTGTGCAGTCCAGAAATCTTTCCCATATACTCCATTTAATGTGCTTTATTGCACTTCTGAGGGAAAGGAGACGCCCTCATTCTGGACTAGCACCCTACCTTATTGGTTTAAAAGCATGGAGTATGGTAATGTATATGCACACTGTATTAGGCACAATTCTAGGTAAGTCCTACAAGTTATATACTGTAGTGCAACTTTGGTTCATTTTTTGGGGCGTGGGTCCCCCTGGATTGCTTTGGCTGATCTGTCTCAGGGCACTGCTATATAACACATTTTCCATTATAACACATTTTAACCCTTCACTGTGTGTTTAATATATATGTACTTCACTTTTTTATTTTCATTCTTTATATGCAGCTGCTCCTAACTATCTCTTTTCTTACTATGGTGGTGCCCTGGGGCAGCTTGGCTGGGGCGGTTTTGGGGGGTCCTGCGCTCTGGATTTGAACCCTAGTATGTTAGGGACCTACTCGAAAGAGGTTACCTGGATATGGTGGGTAGGCCCATAACCTTGGCCATGATTATGCTAAAAACCTCTATTGATTGCAAAATTGTATTGCATTTATATATATTATTAATAATTTGGAGTTGTGCACCTGAGATTTGTCTGTTTCTATTTCCTCATCCATGCCATCCTTACTATTTTAGCATTGCTCCTGCACTTACATACGCAGAAACATGGCTCGTATTGTACGTTCTTGTTTCTTGTCATACTATTTCATTCTTTTTTTATATTTTAGATAAGTATCATCAATGAGCATAGAGTTGCAAAACTCATAAATGAGGAACAGATGGTAAGAATTGTAACTGACATGTAGAACGACAGGAATTTTATTGTGCAGCTGGACAATATTGAAAAGCAGGGATATTTCCAGGGATAGTAATTCCAGGGACAAGCGTTCATTACCTGGAACCGTCCCTGAGAATGTAGAATTAGGGGTAGCTGGCAAAGATTCACATAGCTGTAAAACATGATCTTCTACACGCAACTTTATTTTTCACCATATTTGCTAATATTAGTAACAGCCCTAGGGGTAGATGTACTAAGTCTTGGAGAGAGATAAAGTGCCACCCAATCAGCTCCTGTCATTTTTCAAATACAGCCTGTAAAGTGACAGTTAGGAGCTGATTGGTTGGTATTTTATTTCTCTCCACTTTATCTCGCTTCATGGCTTAGTACATCTCCCCCCAAATCTTGTAACATCCAACAACTGTAACAGAACCACTCTGCCTTGTGGCCAAATATTATGAAAAAGTGCTAATAATAATAATAATAATAATAATAATAATAATAATAATATTATTATTATTTGTTTCTTAAAATACAAATATTTTAAAACAGAATTTTTTTTTTTTTTACAAAAAGTTTGTCTATATGCTGAGATTAAAATTATATGGCATAGTCTTTTTGTCCAGTATTCGAAATAATGTTTCTTGAGCATTATCTGGACTGAAATGTAAATGAATTTAGTTTGTAGTAGGTCATTATTGGAACGCTATTAGCAGTCTCAGGCCCGTACAGCTCCCACCATTCCATTGTTGTGGCTGGTGATGAGCCATACAGAAAGCATCCTACAATAGCATGGGCAAAATACAGCTCAAATGAGAATATCTGAAAAACAGAAAATGTATTTTTAGAACCTGACACAAACATATTTGTATGCCTCCTTTTTCACGTGAGAGTATGAAGTGCAAGCTTTATGAACAAACCCATTACAGTCTTTACAGCCACATTACACACAATACTATGTAAACACCAGGAAATTAGACACACACACATACAAGGTTAAAAAAAAAATCAATAAATATCAACAGTGTTGTACAGTAAATGTAATACAAACACGTTGACTGTATACACCTTGTATTGTATAGAAGTACATAGAGCAAGTGAGAGCTGGGCACCTGCAAGACCCAATTCAATTGAGTTGAATTAAGTCCTGACACATGGATAAAAGCCTGAAAACTACATGTCCGTGTCAAAGGCACTGAGAAGTGTCCTGAACGAGTACATAATACCTAGGCCTGGGTCTATGTTAGGGCACCGGAGTGCAGAATAGGCACAACCATGCCCACCCGCAATGCCATGATCACGCCCCCCAGTGTTTGTGCCAGCGCTTACCAAAGTTATGAATACAATGAGGGAGGCATTTCCATGCCCCTTCCAGTGGCCCATTTTAGGCAACAAAAACAAAAAAAGTGTTGAAAGACATATAGGGGCATATCTAATTGGGCGCAAGGTTTAGCGAGTCAAAAATCTCACGCCCCTCACGCCCATTTTCGAAATACCGTATGTGCGCTCCCTATACCCGCGGTATTCAATTTCCAAAATACTGGTCGCGAAGTTTTCAGTTCTGAAAACCCCGCGGCGCGTATTTTTTGCTGAAAAAAAACCCACCACTTACCTTACCGGGGGTCTCCAGTAGTCTCCGCGGCTCCCGGAGGCCTCCCCTCTCTCTTCTTACTGGAGAGGGGGCGGCTGGGAGTCCCAGGGGCTGGTAGGAGGAGCAAGGGCGGCTGGGAGATGTAGTTCTCCCAGCGGCCATTACGGGGGGGCCACAGTAACACCGGTACACACACACACACACTCATGCACACACACACTGATACACACTTACATACACCACACACACTGACATACTCACTGCTGCTGTAGAAGAGCCGTTTCCAGACGCAGGATGCAGAAGATGCAGAAGACAACGCTGTAAGGACTAATTAAGCTAATTGGATTCTTCCAATTGCTTAATTAGTCCTCGGGGGGGTGCCGCAGGGGTGTCAGAGCAAGTCCCGGTGATTTCTCCTGAAATCATCGATATTTGGAAAAATCACGCTTGCTCAGGAGGTGCGCAAAAAAAACCCTCCCGGCGCATGTTTTAAAACAAAACACACACCTAATAGAATAGCAAAAAACCCGCACATGCAGGAAAAACCTCGCAGGTGCGGGTTTTTTGCTTTTCTTGCAGCCTATTGAATATGCCCCACAGTATAGTAATGGAATACTTCATCTGCCTGGGCTGTGTTGAATAATTGGATGTGGTCATGAAGAGCATCCACAAATTAATCAGTGAGGTCAGAATCTATCTGGATGTTCTGTTACTGTAAACAATATGATCCACTGCCACCCGAATTAGGGGACCATACCAAATTTTTATCAAATACATTTAACCATCGGTTAGCCCTCCGTGTTGTCCAAGGAATGGGACCAAATAACTCTACTGCAAAGAGCTGGATTTTCTCGTGTGTAGGAAAATAAGAGTACTGGGCAACTTCTGGCTGAGACTTGAAGTCTCTTGTATCTAAACAAGGCAATTCAAAAACTAGGCAGAGATTTAACAACAATTTATATAATATCTAATACATTCTACTGTGTTAAACATTGTTATGTGGGATCTTTCATGAAATCAATTCTTTAAATTTTCAAATTTTTGGTCAGAATAAAAGACTGGCAACAATAATATTACAATATGATGCATTGCATTAATAAACAAATGGATAATAAAAGTTTTATTGCTTTTTTAAAAGTAATTAAAAACAAAGGGGGAAAGTTCTCAGTGGGCAGGTTGTGTTTATCAATTACATACAGTAAGGGGTAAATTGACTAATATTAATGTTTGGGCGAGATTAAACTCGTACAGGTTTGCACAAACACGCACAAGTTTTCCCAGACCAAACTCACAAATTTACCTTGATGCGAGTTTTGCAAACTCATGTTTTTCCATGGTGAATGCAAACATGTTTTGTCGTGCAACTTTTTGCCTAATGACATGCGAGTCTGGATCATACTGTACATGCCTACTCTCCCGGAAGTCGCAGGAGGCTCCTGATTTTTCGGTTAACCCCCTTGAACCCCTGGTAGAAACCCCTGGTGGAGTAGGCGTTCTCCCGCATTCCTGCCCACTTCCTAGTGAAGTGGTCAGAATGGGGAGAATCTTAAAGGAGATCGGGGGTCCCCGAGTAGGGGCTGTGGCTTAATGACCTCGTCCCTATTTAAATATGTGCTATTTGAGGTAATTTATCAAGAGGGGCGGGACTTACTGTCATGAAAAGTCAGGGCCCACCCCCATCACCGCCCACCTGCTTCTCCTCCTCAGGCTTCTCCCGGTGAGGATAAATTAAAGGTAGGCAAGTATGGTATGGATGTGTTTGTAAAACACGCACGAGAATGCATGCATCATTCTAGAAACATGTTCTGATTGGTTGAAGCAGTCACATCATTTGGTCACTGGAAAAGCATATAGATATGGCAACACTCCCCCCCCAGAACCTCGTGGCTTGCAGTAAGGAGTTGGTAGGGAGAGAGGATTGTTTCTGGAGAGAGTAACATTTGACTGTTGATTGGTGTGTGTAAGTAGTCTTGTGGTAGTTTGTTGTATTGTCAGTTGTCAGTTTACAGTTTGTCAAATTTTTCTGAATTTTTTTATAAAAAAAAAAAAAAAGTTATGTTAGCAATGTTTGATAACAGTTGTTTCCAGTGTACTGTACAATGGGCCTGATTCAGACCCGTTCGCAAGCGGCTTCTCGCTTGTACTCGGCCGATTTTCTGCATTTGCGCATGCATCAGAGTGCGCGTGCGTGAACTCGTTTGAGCGATCGGGTAGCGCTCGCTCGCACTGCAAAGACAGCCCAGTGGAATGAGTGACAGGAGAGGCCGTTTGTGGGTGGTAGCAGGGGCAGGGCAGTAGTAACGGGGGAGTGGAGTTGCTAACGCAGGCGTGCATGAGTGTTTCAATGTTTTAGAGGCGTGCATAATTAAAAGGCAACGTCATAGTCCACGTCACCTGGTTGATTTTTACACAGAACTGCGCTTGCGGTAGGGTACAGTCAACCACAAGCGCTGCGGTCTGATCCGATGGTTCCCAATGTACCAATGGTCGTATATACTTCCTGGAGATGACATACGCTAGTGGGTGGCTAAAGACAGGCTGGTGGGCGTGTTTAAACACAAAATTATCGCTCGCCCAGACATAGTGGGCGTGCTTATGCCTTGCCGTGCGATCGCCTGCCTTGACGTCACTTAGCTGAATTTGCATACGCTGGGAGCGAGCGGCCGCATCTAGCGAACGGGTCTGAATCAGGTCCAATATGCTACTGTATTTTTGACAGTATTCTATACCTACCACATTACTGACATATTATACTATTTATGCAAGTTTAGACTTTTTGCTAATTAAAAAAAAAAAAAGGTATCATAACCTTTCTGGTAATTTTGATAACAACCCCAAAAAAAAAAATTATGTGTTTGAAAAAATTGTCTCATCACTGTATTTAAAGTTAATGTGAGAATAATGGTATCTAATATGTGTGAACATTTTATTTTTACAAACATTTAATTGTAAGTTTTATTTGTTTAAAAGAAGGAAATGTTTGGTATACATTAGAGCAGAGGTTCCCAAACTTTTTTGAATCACGGCGCCCTAGAGTTTCAGAAATGTTTTCATGGGGCACCCCTAAGTTTAAGCCTGTTATTGAGAAATTCTGAAAAAATTAAGTAAAGTACATTGTGCTGACCTGTTATCCTTAGGTTCAGTTATGTGATGATGGACAGGTTTGCACTTATGTTTGTCCACATATTTACATTACATTGACCATAAATAATTTGATTTGGTGCTGGACCACCAACCTGGGGCACCCCTACAAGTGTCCCGAGGCACCCCAGGGTGCCATGGTGCACAGTTTGGGAACCACTGCATAAGAGTTATGTTGTCATTAATGTGTAAACACACCTTAAAACAGGCAAACTCGCTGCTGCTGAGGTAGTCTCTTTGAACAGTGTATTTTGGTGCAAGTTTGCAAATTTTACGGGCGAGTTTCAAAACTCTATTCTTGGTAAATTTGCGTGTTGTATTGTTTCCTATGGAAAGTACTTGCGAGTTTTGCCGATGGTGTATTTGGCCGTGTTATTTAAATTTGTGGGAGTTTTAATGTTCGTATTCTGCAAGTTCGCACTCGTTTGCCCTTAGTAA
Source organism: Taudactylus pleione (assembly GCA_031769625.1). Classification (NCBI taxonomy): domain Eukaryota; kingdom Metazoa; phylum Chordata; class Amphibia; order Anura; family Myobatrachidae; genus Taudactylus; species Taudactylus pleione. The sequence goes on from JAUIMM010000710.1 coordinate 8,629,481, forward strand.
ATATGCGAGTTGAGAAAACAGGCTAAACTCACACGAGAATGCAATCTCGCCTAAACACGATTCTTAGTAAATTTACCCCAAAGGGTTGCCGGAAGGATCAAACAAATGCTACTAAGCAGATAACTAATACATAGGTTATGAGGTGGGTGTGGCATGTTATATCCACAGTTATCGTGTCGACATGCATAACTTTGACATGATAATGTCAACATATTTGAAATGTCAACATACAGCATTTTGAGATACTTAGCACAGATGACACATCAACATAACGTCCCTGGTGGCCCAGTGGTCACTTACTTGGTCCCAGCGGAATAGGTGTCTCCAGCATCATCTTACGGCTCCTGGTGATCATGTGCCGAGCAGCCCAAATCCTCCCGGCAGCGCCTAAACCTACTGTAAGTGTCAGCATTCTGACAATATCGACATTTCACATGGTGACATTTCAGATGTTGACATTGTGAACATGTCGACATTCGGAGGATATCAACATGGTCCCTGTGGACATGTTGAACCATGTCGATATTGTGTGATCGACATTGTGGTGTCGACATTATGATTGTCAACATGGCAACAGTCGGGAATGTAGCCGGATACCTATGAGACGGCTTTTGTAGTTTTCAGAGCCTGATTTATCAACAAGTTTTATCACTCACAACCAGTGATAAAACTCGTTGCTTATGATAAATGGTGCTCTGGCCAATCAGCTCCCAACTGTCATCTGTTTGAAAAATTACAGTTGGGAGCTGATTGGCTGGAGAACCATTTATCATACGCACTGGTTGTGAGTGATAAAACTCGTTGATAAATCAGGTCCTCAGTGAGATAAAGACATATTTTTATCACTCTAAACTAGTTTTAAGCATTTTATTACATAATTTTTTGATTTTAAAATCATGTGAAGTATATTTTTTAATATTTCCCAGACAACTGAATTGGTTTTTGCAACTCTGAAGGTAAGAAATACAGTGCATCCGGAAAGTATTCACAACACTTCACTTTTTCCACATTTTGTTATGTTACAGCCTTATTCCAAAATGGAATAAATTAATTTTTGTCCTTAAAATTCTACACACAATACCCCATAATGACAACGTGTAAAAAAGTTTTTTTGAGATTTTTGCAAATTTAATACAAAAAACCCTAAGAAATCACATGTGCATAAGTTTTCACGGCCTTTGCCATGAAGCTCAAAATTGAGCTCAGGAGCATCCTGTTTCCACTGATCGTCCTTGAGATGTTCCTACAGCTTAATTGGAGTCCACCTGTGGAAAATTTAGTTGATTGGACATGATTTTTAAAGGCATACACCTGTCTATATAAGGTCCCACACTTGACAGTGCATGCCAAAGCACAAACCAAGCATGAAGTCCAAGGAATTGTCTGCAGACCTCCGAGACAGGATTGTCTCAAGGCACAAATCTGGGGAAAGGTATAGAAAAATATCTGCTGCTTTGAAGGTCCCAATGAGCACAGTGGCCTCCATCATCCGTAAATGGAAAAAGTTCGGAACCACCAGGACTCTTCCTAGAGTTGGCCGGTCGTCTAAACTGAACGATCAGAGGAGAAGGGTCCTAGTCAGGGAAGTGACCAAGACCCCAATGGTCACTCTATCAGAGCTACAGCATTCCTCTGTGGAGAGAGGAGAATCTTCCAGAAGGACAACCATCTCTGCAGCAAATCACCAATCAGGCCTGTATATTAGAGTGGCCAGACGGAAGCCTCCTTAGTAAAAAGCACATGGCAGCCCACCTGGAATTTGCCAAAATGCACCTGAATGACTCTGTGGTCTGATGAGTCAAAGTTTGAACTCTTTGGTGTGAATGCCAGGCGTTATGTTTGGAGCAAACTAGGCACTGCTCATCACCAGGCCAATACCATCCCTACAGTGAAGCATGGTGGTGGCAGCATCATGCTGTGGGGATATTTTTCAGCGGCAGGAACTGGGAGACTAGTCAGAATAGAGGGAAAGATGAATGCAGCAATGTACAGAGACATCCTGGATGAAAACCTGCTCCAGAGCGCACTTGTCATCAGACTGGGGCGACGGTTCATCTTTCAGCAGGACAACCAACCTAAGCACACAGCCAAAATATCAAAGGAGTGGTTTCAGGACAACTCTGTGAATGTCCTTGAGTGGCCCAGCCAGAGCCCAGACTTGAATCCAATTGAACATCTCTGGAGAGATCTGAAAATGGCTGTGCACCAACGCTTCCCAGCCAACCTGATGGAGCATGAGAGCTGCTGCAAAGAGGAATGGGTGAAACTGCCCAAAGATAGGTGTGATAAGCTTGTGGCATCATATTCAAAAAGACTTGAGGCTGTAATTTCTGCCAAAGGTGCATCAATAAAGTACTGAGCAAAGGTTGTGAATACTTATGTACATGTGATTTCTTAGTTGTTTTTTTTTCATTAAATTTGCAAAAATCGCAAAAAAACTTTTTACACGTTGTCATTATGGGGTATTGTGTGTAGAATTTTGAGGATAAAAAATGAATTTATTCCATTTTGGAATAAGACTGTAACATAACAAAATGTGGAAAGAGTGAAGCGTTGTGAATATTTTCCGGATGCACTGTATATGCAAAACTTTTTTTTAATTAGTTAAGGGTTACAAGTATAAAGGCATGAGAACACAGTGGCTGTCATAGAGTATCTATGCCTGCTGAGAGGTTATGGGGTGAAGGGGATTGTGGATACAAAGTACCCAAACCTGGGCCTATCTGGGGGCCACAGCCACCAGGATGGTATGGTCATACCCACTTAACCAATAAGCTGCAGATTCGTAGCATGGTGCAACTTCTGCACTAGCCCCAGATAATCTCAATGCTTGTCCATGCTCCCTAGTACCAGGGCCCGACAAATATTCTATATAACTTTATTGAATATCACTAATTGTAACAGGTCCATTCACATTAAAAAGAATATTTAATCAAATCCCTATTTCACTCCAAAATATTTTTGTTATTCACCAATTTTTGAAGGTGACAGATTTTTATTTGTCATTTATTTCAACATTAAATGTTATTTAAAGACTATTGCCATTTTTAAGTGAAATGGAAAGTTTATTTATTTTATTACACTTTGACAAGTGTTATTTATTTTAGGATAGTATGGACGGAAATAAAAACTATGCTGGTTTTTTCCATTTTTTTTACAACAATTTAAAAAATAAAGTCCATGATTTTTTTTTTCACAGCAGCTGAAGTTGATCTGCCACAAACTTTTCATTCCATTGTTTTCCTCTGACCTGAGTGACACTTTCTTTACATGCAACATTGCATTGTGTAGATTTATTTTCCCTTGCCCTTTAGCAAAAAGAATGTACCTTCACCATGCCAAACATCTCTTGAATGATTTCCCATATGAGAGAAATCAGCCTGTTTACCAACTTCAAACTATTTTTGCGCTCTAACACCCACTCAAATATTGTTACTCCGCGTTGTATTCGATAACCATTTGATTACGTCCTTAAAAAAACATGACCAAGTCATTCACCCATATTTTATTTAGATTTGCTGGAAAAGGGCACTTTGAGGATAACATAAAGTTATAATTTTATGGAAAAAAAAAAGAATGTGTAAGTTATTTTTGTAGAATTTATTAAACACAACTTTTTTAAATAAAATTTTTAACAAATCTATATTTTGAAAAATGCCCTATGTGCAAACGCTGATTCATTTAGCCAGTTTATTTGAGATTGTCAAAATGACTAAAATCAGTGAAACTTCAAATAGTAAATTGTTTTGTTTGTCCTTAATGGTGCAATTTCTAAAAAAATAACCCTGAATAATTTAATTTCATGGTATTTCTCTGAAGTTAAAATGCTCAATGTGCAAATAGAGTGGGGTTTGGTACTTATCTGCAGTTGCAGCCTCACTGGAGACTAGCCCACTTTTTTTAATTTGCATATTTTGTATGCTAATGTCCAAAGCATTTCCAGCATAATATTAGGATGTCTTCTAGAACTCTATTTACTGTATATACATTGTGTTGCAAAGCTGAGGATTTGCCATATTTTTGAAGGAGATTCAGCTCTCACTGCTGGCAGTGTACAGGGTGAAGTTGCAATTAGTCAATTCAAACAAAGCATCTGGGCTAATCAGCTTTATATAGGTAAGCCGGGAACTGTTAACTTCGTGGCCTGGCGGCATGCCCAATCTCTGCATGCCGGCTAAGTAGCGAAACATTTTCCAGAAGTGCCAGATAGCCAGTCTAGCCCTGTTGGTTTCTGTTGGCAACTTCTCCACTTTCTCTCTCTTGGAGGTTTGATAAATCTCCCCCTTAGGGTTTAAAAATAGCCAAGCCGGTTAGAGCTGGGGTGGACTTAGTCTTTAAAAAAATGTTGGTTCCTTCGGATGTGGCGGCTAATTCAGGACCAGCTGGCTGGTCTGATAGTCAGATGGACTCAGTAGAGTCACTATGCATGGTGTCTCCTGGTGTGGTAGTGTATGGGCCAAAGGTTTGCATGCTCTGAAGGGGGCATGGCCTTGTGTTTGTGAAGTCACACCCCCTTGTTTGTGACATTTTGGGGAAATGACCGAGTGTCGCGCCCTTTTCTTATCAAGCTGGAGTCTGCTCACCCAGCGAGCTGCTGGGCAGCCACCAGCCTCTCCCGGCAAAGTGCATGCATCACTGCTGCTTGGTGACACCATCTGAGGGGGTGATACCAAAATAGCAGAGCAGTTCTGTCACCCCATCAAATGATGTCACCCGTGCGGCCCACATACCCCACACCCCCCTAGTGATGCCACTGGTTGGACTTTGGCAGCTTTGTGCTATAGATCACCATAAAGAAACTTCTGATTATGTAAAAGGTGTCTGCCATCCTTACTACGGTTAAACTAAAGTTATTTTCCAGGCATCATCATAAAAGTGTCAGTGTCACAATGAATTATCATGATAAGAGAGACTAGAATTCTTAAACTATGTCTCCACATATATCTAAGGCATGGGATTTATATACTGAGAACACTTCATGCCACATGGATGGTCAAGCATTCGGTTTCAAATCCAAACCTGTCCACATGTTCCTTTTCCTATACTTCATATCCCACCATACAGCGCCACTTTTGCTCGCCAAAAATAGACACAGTGTCGGACTGCGCCAAAGGCTTTAAAGTGTTCATCCCATATAATCCCTGTGTCCATCCCCGCCAATCTATAAATGTAATTTTACAGAAATTTGCACTGTGCACCACCCCCTTTTCCATAATCATGCTATCCAGAATCCACAGTGGTCTGATTGTGACCAATTATAAGAAACAGAAACAACAATGTGAGAACACTTCATTCAGAAATACAGTAACAAATAGCATGTGGCTTGGGTGTCTGTGTAGTACTGCGATGACCCTAGAGGTTTATTTATTCATTAACATGTATTATTATAGTGCCAGCATATTCTGTTGTACTGTACAATTGGGAACCCAGTAATACAACGAAACATGGTACTAAGAAAATAGACAAAAAGGTAAGAGGGCCATGCTCACAAGCTTACAATTTATAGGAAAATAGGAATTTGATGTACAGGATAAGTGATACATATAGAAATTGCTTAGTGGTTGCAAGATCTAATCACAGAGCATTGTTGACAACAATTTTGTCCTGGAGTCAAATGTTTGTTTGAGTATGGAAAGAACACATGTACATTTTGTTTGAACTGTGTTGAAGTAAGTAGGTTGTATCTCATACAGTACCTTTGCCAGTGTGCATGTAAATAGGTAAGAGGTCAAAAAGACCCCATCACCAGTACAAAATTAGGTGAGATTGGACTCAATATAACCAGACTATTTATAAAGCCATTTCTCTTAAGAAAGGAGAAAAATAACCAGCAATACTCACACAACAAAGAAATATTCTGTGGATGGTTCAGTGATCAAGGTGGTCTCGGCGAAAAAAATCATGTGTTATTCCTTTATCAAATCTAATACACAGGCACTTTAAGGATTCACTTTGAGGTTTTGGTGTGAATAGATGAAGCATAGTGCTGTTATGGTGAAATCTGGCAAATATGGCAATTTTACAAAGCTCCCCATGGCTAAAATATCTCTCTGCATAGCAGAATATCAAGCAGTTGAATATCATACCAAAACACCCCAAATAATTAGACATATGCTCTTCTTTCTAATGAACTAAACTGTGATGGGTAATATGTTTTCATTTGCAAAATTTACAGGGTAAGATGTATTAAACCTTGGAGATAACGTGGAGAAGTTGCCTAATGCAACCAATCAGCTGCTAGCTATCATTAATCTAGCACAATCCATAAATTGACAGTCAGAAGTTGATTGGTTGCTAATGGCAACTGCTCCACTTTATCTATCATAGTATTAACTGTCTGAATATTTAAATGTTTCATGAAAGTTTTCCTTCATTTTGTTTTCCACCTCTTTGTTAGAAATATGTGACAGGATGGACAGCAACACAGGTATATGCCACCACGTTAGCTTCGTTCTTATGTGCACAAATCAGATTATCCAAAGACTTTCCATATAAAGTAAGTGCTGCAAGTAACTAATTATTACCCTGCAGAATTTGTACTCATAAACGTATCGATTTCCTGATCTCCCCTAGGAGTCCTCATCAGTCTTTTTGTTATTATACTTGTGTTTTATTTCAGCTTTGCTTGAGGCAAAATGTTTTCTACGGTTTTAAATTACAGTATCAGTATCAAGTTCAGGGAACAAGTACTAAAAAGTAAAGCACGTGTACATTGTGATATATAAGGAAAAGCACTGTTATTTATATCATAGAAAAAGTCATGGTTAACATTTATTCACCCATCACAATCAACACTGCACAGGACATTAAATATAATTGTCATTGTCATTCTTGCGCACTGAGCCATATTTATTAATGAGAACGGGCAACCAATAAAATAACCAACGCTAATGTGTTTCATGTGGGGCAAAGTTAAAATTTAAAACAGAGAAAATTAATAACTATGTAATGTGAGCATCCTGATGGTTTCCTTCGTGAAATTGGACTCAAAGAGGCACATCACCTACAGGTGAAATTTTTAAAAACCCTGTGGCACAGGGTTTTTCCCGAAGCTGCATGGTTTTTCCTAATTGCCAGGTCATGATAATTTCTATAGCTATTTTCTTGCAGCTCCAGAGCAGGTTTAAAAATATAAAAAATCCCTATTTAAAGCTAAAAATGTCAGGGACCCCTTCGGAGCTCCTTGAATCCCCCTTCCTCAATGACTAATTAGACAATTGAAAGTTTTCAATTAGCCTAAGTGGTCCAATCACATATAAGTCATCGGTTCTTAATACTAATAATGGCCTCAAATTACCCCAAATTAATATTTTAGTTAATGTTTGCAACCCAAGTTTAATTAAAGCATTTATTTAAATGAAAAATAATTGTTTTAATATCTTTTTTATTGTTTTATTTTTTAATTGGCCTAAAATTACTCCCAAAATCCCCTATATTTTGCTATTTATGTTTAGATTTTTTTGTATTATTTGTTTGTAATAAAACAATTTTTCTTACTTTTAAATAAAATGCACAAATCAGACATTTTTTTAAATAATATATTTTTCTTTGGGACAGTAATGACCATTATTACTGTTCCTAATATATATTTTTTAGGGTACAGGCTGTGCCCCATTTTTTTTTACATTTCCCACAGGGCTTTTTATACCTGAAAAATATTTGGTTGCGCGCGCCCGCAGGGAAAACCTCACGGCCAATTGAATATGCCCCATAGTTCTATATGTGGAAAACTGATTCACAAATCTGTTATTACTGTTATTAATCTGTTATTGTAAAAATACAAAGTTTTACATTTGTCATGTTTATGGGTATTTAAAACTCTATAATGGTGCATACACACGATCAGATTTTTCCTTCAGATATGAACGATAACGATTTAAAAATCGTTCAGTCGTTCATATCTGAAGGAAAATCGTTCATATCTGACATGCCTGAACGACGGACGATCAACGATGCGCGTTCCCGTTTGTCAGATAACGATATCTGACATCTGATGGGTTTGCAGTCAGACTTGGACGATTCTATTCATTTTAATGCAGTCAAAAATCGTTCAATCGTTCAAATCGTTCAAAACTTTGGTAAAATCGTTCAAATCTTTCAAATCGTTTAATCGTTCAGTCGTTCATCTGACAAATCTGACAAGTCTGACAAATCTGACCGTGTGTACGCTCCATTACTCATGTTCACTGCAAAACACAGGACAGTAGTTATCTATAAATGGACGCAGAGTGTCATATTTCTGAACCCATCATCAGAATTACGAAGTCGGCGCTATATTTCTGAAGATAATGTGGTAAATATGGCACATGTGAGGAAGGTTCTTGAGCATGCGCTGACACAATGTTTTTCAGCTGGAAGGGGACCCATGACCCATGGACATTAGCACATGGACCCCCCCCTAGTCTTAAAATGCCCCACAAGCAATGGGGAAGCTGAGGCACCTAAGACAATGGATGCCCTGAGGTCTAAAATGAAAAACATAATATCAACATTATGGGCTCTATTTATTAACATTATTTTGACTAAAATAAAGTGAAAAAGGGGGCGGGGCAGCGGCGGTCGGTCGGCGCATGTGCGGGCACTTTGTCACGGTATTTTTTCCAAAAATACCGTGACTAGTGTGCGGATGGGATTCACATTGACAGAGCTTTAGCGCAAGCTCTGTCCCTGCAAGGGATTTGTAGTAAATCCCTGTGATATTGCCTGAATTCCCAATGCGAATTCAGTCGTTAATATCACACTACAATCTGCATTCAATATTCGGATTGTAGTAAATAGAGCCCTATGAGAGAAGTACAAATAGGCAGTATTTTTAAATAAAATGCACAAATCAGCCATTTAATGCATTTTTTTTTTTAAATGCATTAAACTTTACACCAGTCCCATGCTAGATGCAAGTGATGCATCAGAACAGGCCTCTCTTCCCCTTACACACGACTCGGAATCACGTGGAGCATTGGACACACGCCTATGATGCTCCATCAACAAGTCAGAGAATCAGGGTGGTTATGTACGATTGCATTGTCACCGCTTAGTTCACACCCCGAAACGCCCTATTTCACGGAAAGACAAATCCGGGCCAATTTGCATCTGTGCGGCTCAGGATCAGGCACTGTGGGGTATATTTATTAAAGGTCGATTTTAGTCGATGTTTGGTCGATTTTTGGTCGTTTTTGTGTTTCAGGGTCTAAATCACACATTTACTTAGAGATGATTTTTTTTTTATATTGTTTAAAAAAATTGGTCTTTTAGACATCTATCATCGTGCAAACATGCTGGTCAACCTGACAATAACGTCAGGTTCAGCATGTTTGCAGATGATTGATAAGCCTGCACTGAACGACTGCTCATTCAGTGCAGGCTCATCACAGACTGACAAACGACTGCACGATTACTATGTCGTAATCGTGAAGTCTTTTGCCTGTCTTCTAGTAGATAGGCACCTTAAATGACGTGAAACAAAACCTATTATTTTCAAAATAACTAATATTTAATTTAGTGGTGTCTGAATACGTATAGAAGGAGCCCTGCGTTTCTGCTGTAGCACTTTAAAGTATGAAGAAAACCTTTAAAGATTTTTCAATTGGTTGAAGCAGAAAAACAACTGCATTGTGTTGTCTTTTCTTGAATGTGAGGTCGAGGATAGTAAAATTTACGCAGAAAACTAGCAGTTGTTTACTGCATACTGCCATATTAAAGTTAAAATCCTAAGTGTCTTCTTATAATTTACAGTAGGGATTATTATCCCATATGTTGCCCCCTTTTACCAAGGTTACAATGTCAAATTTCAGGCTCTGTGGCTAAAGGGGGATATGGCAGCTATGTTGGGACACCCAGGCGTTTCAGTGCTGCCATCCAACCTCAAGACGCAGAGACTTGCTCCCCTTGCAATGTCCGTGCCATCACAACGCTCAAATAATCGCAAAGCGAAGTAATATATTCAGAGTTCTAAGTGGAAAATGTTATACCAATATATGTCATAATGTAAAGAAAAATATTTTTATATACAGTATATCTCTGGATGAGTACACAATATGGAAATTAAGGTAAGCTAATTTTATGCAGTGTACTACCCTCTTACAGCCTGCAGAGGTCACTGTTTTTACACTTTTTTTTTTTTTTTTTTGGTCGGTGGCAAAATCTTTTTCTGCATTATGAAAAACAATTACCCGAGGACATAAAATATAAAAAAATATATGATTAAAAATAAGACTATGTATTCCTAAATAAAAAAATACAATTCTACAAAATACACTGTATTAGAAAAAAATAATAGATTGATGAATTCCATTTAAGGCTATGCCTGCATGGCCACAAGAGAGACAATCATTATTTTTCAATTACTGCCTGGGCTGAACTGCTGGCATGTGTGTGGATTGACTGAAGTGCCCTATCACTCATGTGTGTTGTATCTGATTCCTCTGTAAGGCAAAGGTACCTTTGGGAAAAAGAGTTATCAGTCACTGTTGTGTTCCTTGAAATTCAGTTCATGAACCGCAGTTATATGACTGACAACTTATTCCCAATGTAATTTTTGCAGCTATTCTTTATATTGGATATTATGATCTACAAGATTGTTCTCACATTTGATATGCAAATGATTCTGTACAGATGGAGTACAGTTTGTTACAGTGTATGGTGGACAATGGGCAAATATTAAGTGGTCAATCTGAGCTCTCTTATAAAATATCATTACTATTTTAGTCTTTAACATCTTAGAATATTTAAATTACTTGCGAAAGCCATTGTATAAAGCGTAAAACGCCAGCTTGTGTGGTGTGACTTACCTGAAATCGCTCTGTGCATGTTCTTGAAGCAAATGCACGTATTCGCATGATTTCAGTCCTGATTCTTGCGACTCCATGACTAGAGAGTTGGAATGGGGAGGGGAACGGTGGTCTGATGTAAAATGAGGGGAATAAGGGCAAATGCGGCTAATACAGAGTTAGGAGATGTATATTTATCATCTGCTCGGGCAGTGCTTCTAAAATCCAGTCTTTGAGACAACAGTGCATGTTTTCCAGGTCTCTTCACGGAATCACAGTTGGTATATTTTGTTGACAGTCATCGTGTTGACATTTATAATGTCGACATGAGAAAGTTGACATGGTTGTAATGTTGATATGCCTGACATGATTAGGATGTTGACAAAACGTTCCTGGTAGTCTATTGGTGACTTACTTGTGTCTTCCTGATGTTGATGTCCGGCTAACCCAGTCTGGGTTCCGCTGGTGAGTACCCCTAGCCCTCCCCATAGTGCCTTACCCTCTCCCTAGTACCTAAACCGAACCACCCTTCCCATAGCCATCTCATATCCATCTGACACGTACAATAGTGTAAACATCGGTACTAACGACGCACATCGAGCAGTCACGCAGCTTGTAAGTCTGAGAGCTCTCACTTTATGCACGCCCACTAAACAGCGTTCAAATGGTTAGAGACACCTGCATTTTTCAAACCACCCCCCATGACCACCCCCAAACGCTGACTACCTGTCACTCACCAGTGGTTCCTGTGTATTAGAGCGTGTGCAGTGCGGCGTTCATGCATGCACAATAGCAAACAATCGCACATTCTGCAAATATATCGTCATTGCGTCCGTCCCTGAATCAGGCCCAATGCCCGGCCAAAATGTCCCAAAACCTTCAATAATTTAAATATTTGTTGAAAACCCATCTCCATATTAGAACTTCAACTACTCCCACCTTTCACTGCCAAGACTAAAGTATCCTTACAACTATCCCAAACTCCACTAAGAGCCTCTCTACCTCATCTTGTCTCAGCAATGCCCTCTTCCCATTAGGTAGTAAGCTCTCTCATGAGCACACTTGCCTGCCCTCCCGAAAATCGTGTGCAGCTCCTGGCCCCTCAGAAAGGCAGGCAAGCCTCCCTGCGGCTGCTGCCCCTCGCAGGCTCCCCCGCAAATGCCTGTGAAACCCTGCATGGGGGGGGGGGGGGCGGTGGCGGTGATGTGATTCAGCATTGTGTAGCGGGGGAGGGGCCAAACTGATGCGATCGCGTGGCCCCGCCCCCTCAAATGACTGTCATCTGTCCGACCATGCCCCTTTGTGCCGCCCACGCCCCCCTGCCCTACCGAACTGGCTGCTCCCTCCCGGAAGGGGCAGCCAGAAAGTCGGCAACCATGCTCATGAGCAGGGCCCTCCCTACCCCATGTTTTCACTTCTGCACTTGTGTTTCCCACTCTCCGTCACTGGCACCTTACGAATCAAAACGATAATTATTCCACATCCAATTTATTGAAGCTAACTTTAATCTACTTTAATATTTTCTCATTTCAAATACTCCTATTTAATATTTATTAACTTACAATACCTACAGAATAAGAATGAATTGCGTCCAGCTTGCATTATACTATACCAGTAATAATTGAGTAACCTTTATTTTTAGAGCGCCAACATATTACACAGCACTGTACAGGCAGTGGTTAATCAACCCCTGCCCCATGGATTCCCAAAATCTAAATGATCTACCATGCAAATCATACGATGTGAGAGTGAAACAGGAGCACCTAGAAGAAGCAATGCTAACCATCCTGCCACCATGCTCACCAGTGCTGGATAAATTCCACAGGTTACAACCCCAATTTTTCTGTGAATCAGAGGGAGGGAGATGCCGTACAGAAATAACTAACTTGTACAACCCCTTATTGTTCCAACTATAACCCAGTGAATTGCCAATTTAGCACTCAAGCACATAACCTGCATTGTAGTACAGGAAACAGGAAACTTTTTTACAATATAAAATAAATTAGATTAAAAGATAAACTTTGTGTCGTTAGCATTATTCAGTTCCCTTTACACCAGAGCGCTCTAAACATAAATGAATATAATGAACCTGAATTTACATTCTAAATGCTCAATTAAAAATAATGATATTGCTTACCTATAGTTGAACAAAGCATCAGTATTCTATATGTGAAAGTCTCAGTTTGATACCACATGCCAATAAATAGTCATTAAGAATTTCTGCTGAGCTCTGGATCCAGTAAGGGTCTTTAATCATGGCAGATTTTTTCTTTTGTTGCACATAAAAGACATCTGTTACAGTCCCTTTTATTTTAGCATCTCATCTTTTTCTAAATTCATTATATACTTGGCTGCAAAGTGCTTGACTATTTCCACAAGTGTCCGACACACTTTAATGGCATTTTATTGTTATATTCTATGAAATCTTCTGTAATATTATACTGACAGGAAACAACAATGGTGGATTAGAAAAGAATGGTTGGGGCTAAGTGCCGAGGTTGCGCTGATGCGTCCCTAGGAATATGTACTTCCAGGAATATTCTAAATAGTCTATTGTGCATAACAAGCTGCATAAACTGTCATACTATTATACTGCATTTATACCTAAATTCTGGGTCTGACCCGGAGGTTGGAACAGGGTTCCAAACCGGATCAGACTCGGAATTTAGCCGGCGCTGACCCAGGATATTCCCGAGTCGGCGCCGTTCACACCGTAGCAGGGTGTGCAGTGACCCGGTTTTTCCGGCATTGAAGTGGACGCTTGGAGATGAAGTCATCTCCTAGCGTCACTGAAACCGACCAATCGGCAGACATGCGGCACGATCCAGGTCATCGTGACCTGGATCGAGCCATTTACACTGCAGGGTTTCATGGGTCATTCCCGTGTAAAACCCTGCAAGTTACCTGGGGTGGATTGCCGGGTCACTCGACCCGGGATCCAACCCAGTCCCCTTTTACACCAAGGAGCTACCCGGGTTAACCCTGCAATAACCCGGGTTTTTTCTCTGGTGTAAAAGGGTTATTATGAAACATCTTCTCCCACTGTATTCCAAGAGAATAAGGGTTATTTACTAATAAAGTGTAAAATGACCCAATTTCAGAGTACGCTGGTGTTTATCACTACACAATCAAATTGTAAGTAGATAATAACCCGTAACAAGTAGCAACCAATCAGCAACTAGCTTTGAATTCCCCAATGCAAACTTGATATGAATGCATTTATGCATGCATTCCTGATTAGTTGTTGTGGGTTTTTGCTCATTATAAGTTAATAAATAGCACCTATAGATAAATGTAATAAGGCTGTGTAAAAACAATCTCTGTACAACTAGCCTTTTATTCTGTGCTGGAGAAGTGTTAAAAAGATTTAAGGTGATAAAGACAGAATTTTATTTTTTTAAAATATAGGATTTAGCAATATTTTTTTAAAAGTTGCAAAATATTCTTAGAAATGTCAAAAATGTAACTAGATTCTGTTTCTCGCAAGTCGGGATGAGCAATACATGTACCTGCACAGAGATCTCATCTGCGCTTCTATACTATTTGTGCTTAGATTGACTTTTTGGGCCAAACCCTGAGTGGACATGAAGAGTCCATCACCCAATATGGAGAAATTCATAGATAACTTCTATATTCTGTATATACAGGTACATTTTCCTGAAATCAGTACTATGGGCCTGATGTGTACGGTATTGCCAGGGGTGGTTTTAGAAAGAAGGGGGCCCATTGTGCGTCAACAGTGCATGTACAGGTCTCCGGTAACATGGCGGCTGCACCATCACCATGGTACTGGGGATACCGCTACTGCGCATGCGCAAATCTCCAGGGAAATGGCTGCTGCACCATTTTCCCAGTGGTTTGCACCGCTGCTGCCGCGCTGATGTGGTACTCTGGAGAGGTAAGTAATAAGTATTAAACATGGGTGCAGGGTGTGCGGTCTGGACCTTAGGGGCCTTGCACCCATTATAGAGATGTCAATGGTTATTGCACAGCTACAGGGAAGCTGCTTCGCAATACTGTACAACTAATATCCTAGCGGCTGCAGGAGGCGTCTGAGGGAAAAAGATGCCTCCAACCGTCACCGCAGATCAGAGTGCTGCATTTGAAGAAGCAGCATCGGATCAACATCATGACCATCGGTTGCAATGTTGGTAGCGTTGGCCATCTGAGTAACTCAAAGCTTACTAAGCCTGGCAGCCTCCTGACGCTCGTGAGGCCAGGAGATCTGCATCCTCAGACACAGGCTCTGGCCTTGGCACTCCCGGAAATTGGGGGTGAAATGCACCCAGTTTTTGGGAACAAAGGCTGCTGACATCCCCTCCCCGCCCCCTAAAAGCCACAGCATGTCAAACATACTGCGGCTTGGTAGCACTGCATGCTAACACTAAGGACTCGTTCTCCACATGCGTAGAACGGTTCCTGTGCATGCGTGGACCCCAAAAAATCAGATATGTACATAAAATATCGGGTTTGCATACATATCTGAATCAGACCCTGTGTGCTGTTGAAAAGGCCCAGAAATTCTGTTTGCTGCCATTCAGCTGAATTGTACCTTTACATTTGCAATTTGCGGTGACAATCGTTTTATTTTTATTTTGCTTGTGAATCATACTGTTGTAAAAGAGAAAGCGATGCACCAATATGCGCATACTTACCTACTTTTGAAAAAGCATTTCAGGGAGATTGTGAAAGCGACACCTATGCGCGCGGCGGTAAAGTGGGCGTGTACTGCTACATCTGAGAGGCGTGTCATAAAACTGACTTACATCCAGGGCCGGCCCGACCTATACGCCGGGCACGCGGCTGTGTAGAGCACCAGACTAAAGAGGGCACCGCGGCAGTCATGGGCAGTGAGCTACTCACTTGGTCCCAATGGGGGCCCTCTCTGCCATTGATTTTAACGCGAGGACAATTGCTGGCAACTGAGGGGTGTTTGTGGCATTTGCCGGCGTGTTTTGGGCCAGCAGCGGGTGGAGGGGATGTTTCAGCCGGTAACATCTTAAGCGTCTCCAGTCGTTGCGCCACCAACCAATCACTGAGACTGACAGCATATTATTATCCAATGGCCACCTGAGACCTCTACCTCCTGGTCATGTGACCGTTGCAGGGCCCGCTTGCTGGTCTCCTCAGATCTCCTGAGTATGGTCTGCTCCATATGAGGGAGGCGGGGCTGGCATATATCCCCAGGCCTGCAGACTGCCTGTGTCTCTCTCTCCCACCGCTCCTCTGTGATCCGAAGGGGAGGGTAGCACTGCTGCTATGAGGGGATCGCACTGCTGCCTGCTTCAATCGGCATGCCACACACTACCCTGGCTCTGAGGAAGAGGCAGCTCTCGGTAAGTACAAGACCCAGGTGTAAGCATGATAGAGAGGAGGGGGGAGGGGATTGTGTGCATTTCTGCAGGGGGGGGGGGATTACTTTGCTGCTCCTGGGTTTAAGAGCACTGTGATGGTCAGTTACAGGGACCCTGGCAGGGGGTGGGGGGTGGAAAGTACCCTAGTAGTAGGCCTCAGGTCCACTGCACACATACATACTGAAAACATACCCACTGCACACATACATACTAAACACTAACCCACTGTATATATGCATACTGCACAGATGCCCACTGCACACATACTGCCATCTACCTTTGCCCTCTATCTACACTAAGCACTGTTGCAACTGTTGTCTGAAGTTACCCGCTCCCTACCCCCAGCTCTGCCTGCCCTTACTTCCCTCTAATCCAAGCTCTACAACTTATTCCTGCCTTTACCCCCAGCTTTACCCCAACTGCTGCCTCACCTTAACCCCCTTTACCCCAGCTGCTACCTGTCCCCAGCACTGTCCCAACTGATGCCAGCCCTTACCCCCTCATAATATGTATGGGACCCAGAAATGGTGGAGTAGGACCCCCATTTATTTAATGTTAGGGGTCCCTGGAATGCATAAATATTTTGTTCAGTGCGATCACTGGTGCTGTCAAACTGGAGTGTTCAGTCCTAACACTGTTACAACTCTACTGAGGTGCTGGCTATAGAAAGCATGCCTGGGAGGGAGATGGTATCGCCCTCTGCACAAAGTAATCTGTCCCAATTAAATGCGATTCCGTGTGAACCCAGGCCCTGATTCAGTGCCACTCTCTCTGACAGAGCGCTCGCTCTGAATCAGGGCCGGGCTATTTTTTTTTTGAACGGCCTCCTGGCTGTTCGCATAGCTGTGGGTGACCACCCACAGCTATAGCGAGCGGCCAGGAAGATGGTCGCGATGGTCAAGACCATCGCGACCATTGGGATTGCGACGAGACCCTTGTGGTAGGGTCTCGTTGCCGCAAGCCCCAGAGAGATTTTGGCTCTGACAGAGCCGAAATCTCTCCCACTGACATCACGTGATGTCAGTGGGGCCGGCCCCAGACAGAGGCATTCACATGGGAACGCCTCCGTTTGGGCAGCCACTCTCCCGGCCCGCCCACCAAATGGGGCGTGCTGTCACTCAACATCGACAGCACGCCCCCTTTGGTACGAGACCCGTGGCCGTCGCTATCCGGGTCTCACGCATGCGCACGACGGAGCCAACTCCATTGTGCGCATGCGCACTGGGCCACCACTGACCCGGTTGCGAGCGCCCAGCGCTCGCGACCGGGTCTGAATCAGGCCCCCTGTCCTTAATGCCTTCACTGCACTCCTGTGCTTTTGTAATCCATACTTGCCCCCCTCGTTCCCGGCTGTGATAAGAAACCTATAACAGACGGTATGTGTATATACATATTAGACATATTATACATATTAGGCGGGTATCCACTACTAGATATACAAACGAGAGCACGATTACAACATTGCAATCGTGCTCTCGTTTGTATGTCTAGTGATGTGCCTAGACTGAGCGTTCACTCGTTCAGTCTAGGCAGATCAAGACATGGACCTCTCTGCCGCTTTTGCTACCGCTGGACCTCTCTGCAATAAACAGGAAGGGAAACAAACAGTCACAGCCTGATGACGCTGGACACTCACATGCTGTGAGTGTCCGGCGTCATCAAACTGTGACTGTTTGTTTTCTTTCCTGTGTATTGCAGAGAGGTCCAGCAGTAGGTGCTCTCTATTGCTCCCCGTACATGCTGAAACTGACAAGATCGTCAGGTTGACCAGCATGTACGGACGGTGATAGATGGCAAAAACGACCAGCGGGCACGCGTTTCGCTGGTCATTTTTGTCATTTACATGCCCGATTTGCTGGCGATTTGTGGGCGATTGCATGATAACGACGTCTTTATCGTGCAATCGCCTGTCAAAATCGCCTAGTGGATACCCCCCTTTAGAGTAATTATTTATACATTTGTGTAAATATGTAGTTGTATAGTTATATATATATACATATGCGAACATATTTTAGGTATGTGTACGGCTTTTCCCACGCCCCCTTAATTTTTTTTTTGTTACGCACGCGCAACAGGTTCCCTGGGGGCGCCCCAAAAAATATTCGCTTACCTAAAAAATTGGGCTTGGGCCGGCCCTGCTGACATCCAAATGTAAACGAGACCCAGAGCAGTTAGTAAGATCTATTTGTTGGTGAAAACACACTGATACTTTCCAGGGCTTGTTCTTGTATTGTGTTTTACAAGGGGATACATAGAAGTGGCCAAAAGAAACCTTATATGAAAATACATGTAGCCATAGGGATCATTGTGCCTTATAACCAATGCAGGGAAATTGCACTGATTATACTATTTGAATGTATATTGCTCTGATTTTTTTTCTCCCAAGTATATAACAGCTAAATAATTAGGGTAATCCAGGAGATGGCTAGACTCTTCAGGGAGTCAAGGAGATTGCTGCTATTTCAGGGAGTCACCCTGACAATCAGGGAGAGTTGGCAAGTACTGTATGCATACAGATGGGCTCAGCTAGTTTGTTGCTCATAGTGCAACATTCAGGCTTCTGAGTTGTGCCATGTAAAGTTGCGCGATGGCTTTACTGTGGCGTACTGTGGCGCTCTACGAAGTAAGAGAATCTACAGCATGCAATACACCGCTAAACCACTGGGTGGCAAGTGCTCCTCTCATGAAATATATACTACTGAATACCATACTGTAGAAGTGAATGGAGATCCCTGACAAGCGGGCCAATCACGTTCAGGACACTGCTGCAGTGCATTTGCATGCTGCATGTTCGCACAACCAATCTTTTTAATAATATTGCAGGAGCTCGTTGAACGGGACGCAAATCAGTACACATACAGGGCCTGATTCTGACCCGCTCGCGAGCGCTGAGCACTCGCAAGCGGGTCGATGGTGCCCAAGTGCGCATGCGCACGACAGAGGCGCCTCAGTCGTGCGCATGCGCGAGACCCGAATAACGATGGCCAAGCCGTCGTTAAGGGTCTCGCACCAAAGGGGGCGTGCTGTCGATGGTGATTGACAGTACGCCCCCTTTGGTGGGCGTGCTGGGGACGTGGCTGCCAAGACGGAGGCGTTCCCATGGGAACGCCTACTGTCTGGGTCTGGCCCCACTGACATCACTAGTGATGTCAGTGGGAGTGCTCTAGGCTCTGATGGAGCCAAAAGCACTCCTGGGCTTGCGGCAGCGAGACCCTACCGCAGGGTCTCATCGCAAGCCCGATGGTCGCGATGGTCTTGACCATCGCGACCATCATTTTGGCCGCTCGCTATAGCTGTGGGTGGTCACCCACAGCTATGCAAGCGGGCAGGAGGCCGTCAAAAAGAAGCAGGGACGGCCCTGATTCAGAGCGAGCGCTCTGGTCAGAGCGTCCGGCTCTGAATCAGGGCCACAGTACTGTACGGTACAGTGTAATTGCCGTGTTGTTATGACGGTATAATCAATGCATTAACGAGACACACTCAGCTTTCAGTGAGACGGGATTAATTATTATTCACTAATGGTGGGGTTATGTGTTTACATGTACTAGTATAATATTTTGAAAGTAAGACGTTTTTTATTATTATTATCATTATTATTATTATGCTTCCCTCACTGCGCCCTCCCTAACTGCAGGGGATGGGCGGAGTGCACAAGGATTCAGTAGATGTTGAAACCTTCTTGGTATAGTGGTTAGAGCAGTCGTTTTACATAGCCGTGGTCCTGGGTTTAAAATAAATCCCACCACAGCCCAATAATATTTCGTAATCCTGATTATTTTAGATTCATTCCTCTAAATATATTTTTTTAATTAAGTACAGTGGTGGGGTGGGTCCAGCCACACTAATCGGGCTTCAGACGCACCCATAGGTGTTGGGGTTCAGGGACTCAAACGCAACCTCAGTTTTCAATAAGACCACATGATTTCCTGTTCAATAATGCTTCAGTATGGAAGGCACTACATAGCCCAACAACTCCCCCACACACTGCAATGACACACCCATACAGTTATGGGGTGCAGGGGCTCCAGTGTCGGGTTTCAGACGCACACCCTCAGTGTCAGGGGTTCAAACGGGTTAGAAGCATGCACAGCGTTTTGGGGTTCAGGGGCTCAAAGAGGTCTCCGACGCACCTTCAGAGTAGGTCTCAGACGAACCTTCAGTGTAGGTCTCAGACGCACTTTCAGTGTGTTGGGGTTCAGGGGCTCAAACAGCGGTCAGACGCATGCACAGCAAATCACATCATCAGCCACCCAGACAGCTCACTTCACATGGTCACCTGGCAGGTGGCCTCTGGGAGACTTGCCCACTCTTCCTGGCATCTCGTAGAGCCACCCGAGATTTCAGGAGCCTCCCGGACATCCTGGGAGAGTAGGCAAGTATGGTGTAAACCTAAATGAGGTAAAACACGCCATTACACAATTTATATTGAATAAGGTGTCATTCCTAACCCAGACATCTTTGTATCATTTTCACTCTATATCCAAAAAGGAACCTCCACCGTCAACACTCCAATTCCTGGCAGATATACACTTGTGCTATGAGAAGTGACTGAGAATGGGAGGAGCAAAGCAGAGAATGGCCGCTCGTTATTATTGGTTGTCATTCCTTCATGTTTGCAGTAATGCATGCCTATTGGATGGAATGGCAGTTAGAGTAAAGTGATAGGTTAATCAAAGATTCTACCATGTTACTCTCAATGCTGGCTCTTCCAATATGTATACAGCACTGGGATAGAACTACGCTGCAGCTATTTCTAACCATGGCCGGCCCTTACTGCACCTACGTCATCAGTCGTGGCCAGCTCATCAGCGTACAGTGGCCCTTTCACTAATGGCGTGGGACAATTGCTCCTGAATACAAGTCAGAGCAGCTGCTTACAACAATAAGCAGACCACAAAAGAAGAGCCAGGACAATCTCAAACAAATGTCAAATAACTCAACATAAATACAATTAGATTAAAACTATAAAAATGGACTTGCTATATTAGTTAGACATTCATCATGTCTAGAATGTTGACATTGTGTTAACAGTAGACATGTCCACCATATGGACATTGGCCATGTCGACATTTCGCATGTCGACACTGACGAAATGTCAACATGGTCAGAGTGTCAGAGTGTTTTTAAGGTAAGCCTGTCTCTAACCCTAACCTCTAATTCTAACCCTGATGCTAATGTTGACATTTAGACAATGTCGACATTTTATATGTCAACATTCTGTCAATGTCGACATTTATGATGTAGACATTTTAACCATGTTGACGTCATAAATGTGGACATTCTGGGGTCGATATTATGCAAGACGACAATGTGACTGCATACCAAAAATATATGCAGAGAGAAATGGAGCCAGCAAGCTGTATATACAGTATTTATACACTGCTTATACTTGCACTAAGCAGCCATGACAAGCCTGTTAGTGCACACATATAATAAATGCACTGAAGGTCTCACAGAGTGATTATTGTGCGGTTTGTGGCTGCTGCTTCAAAGTTCAGTGAAAAATGGTCATTAGCTTCCCAATGTGGCAGATATGGGAATAGATATAGGAAGCGTCATCTGGGCATTCTGAGTTATCCCTTAGTAGTCGGCTTTGTGATAACACAGCAGCACACACAAATGTAGGGACAGGGGGCCTGATTCAGAGCCGGACGCTATTTGCGCTCGCTCGTTCAGAAAAAGGGGCTGGCTATTTAAATTGAGCGCTCGCTCTTTGCGGTCTGTTGACGCCTCTATGTCTGACCGAGCGTCCGAAACATGCGCTCGCTATTTTGTAAAGACGCCCCCTGGCAGCTCGCATCATACGTCATCTGCGCTATTTATTAGATTAATCGAGTACATCGAAAGGCGTATAAACTGCTCGCAGTGCTTGTGGTAGCATTTTCCTACCGCAATCATGCGAGCAGTTCAGGCTAAAAGACAACCAAGTGACGTGGTCGATGACGCTGCTTTGTTAATTATGCACACCCTTAAAACGCCCGTTTTGACCATTTGGCACGCCTGCGTTCGGATCTCCACTCCCCGTTTCCAAGCACTTTCCCCTGTTACCACACACAAACGCCTCATTCTGTCACTCACATTAGCAGGCCCTCGCTATTTTGCGAGCACACGATTTCCGACCGCACTGACTGGTTGGCGCATGCGCATTACGACCCATACGCATGCGCAGATGTGCGAACATTGCTCGTAGAGAACGAGCGGTCGCTTACGAGCGGCTCTGAATCAGGCCCAGAAATCACTCCGTTCATTTAGTCACTAAGTAGCACAAAATTGTACTAGCAGCAAAGATGACCGTGTTTGCACTTAGATGTATCTTTGCCTTGTTCCAAACATTCTGTGTTTTCTGTGTCTGTACAATACTTTTATGCTTCTATGTTCTTCTCAAATTACTGTTTTTAACAAAGCTGGATATGAGATGCCTGGTCCATGCAGGTAGATCTCATTCCTATTACAGTGTACTGAACACTGGCTAGACTGCTGACCTCCGCTCTGCTTAATTCCTCCTGTGTACCAAACCTTAGCTCGCTTCCTAAGCCACAGTTCTCTCTAACTACTGTGACTGTGTGCAGAACTCTGGCTTGTTTCCTGACCTCTGCTTACCGTGATCACCGTGCATCTGACTCAGATTATTCCCGGAGTATCATTCTGCTCGAGTCAGTTTACCAGTCTGATGAGCATCATCTGCAAACTAATTCTTATCAGGTCGGCACTTTCCTATACCATCATATAGGGGTAAATGTAATAGTCTGTGACTTGTAGGCACCTATGAGTTTCAGGCGAGTCTGCCCAATGTTTTAAAGGGGCCATCATTTAAAAGGCATAACCAACATGGTTTTGCCTTTTAAATGGTTGCCCCTTTAAAACTCACCAATGCCTGCAAGTGGAAGGCTATTACATTTATCCCATAGAGTGTAAAGTGGTCTGGTTTACTGCATATTACTCAACTCATTAGTGGCTTCCAGCCATCAGTGTTAATCATTACTAGTACTTGCTCAAGTCTACCTGATAAAGTGTGGCCTTATTTTGTTCAGTAAAGCAAGAGCCGAGGTCTCAAGAATGAATGGATGGACCAACATTGCCTGTCCCGTCCCTCCTGACCTTCAGAGCCTGCAACAGTTCTCATTCCACAAGTAATGCTGAATTCCAAACAAGGTTCTAGAGGGTCTATGTACTAAGCAGTGGAGAGAGACAAAGTGGACGGCAGTAAAGTATCAACCAATCAACTGATAACTGTCATTTTTCAAGCACAGCCAGTGAAGGGTTATGGATTGAAAGATCTGCAGTAAAAAGGTAGACAATGTCTAGATAGACACCAGATGTTAGACAGGTAATAGGTCGACAAGGACAAAAGGTCGACAGGGACAAAAGGTCGCCACGCTAAAGGTCGACATGTACAAATGGTCGACATGTCCAAAAGGACGACATGCATATGGTCAACATGGTGGGCACATCCTTCTGCGCATGTGATAAACCCAGATGTCCCTCCCTGGCAAAGGACAGCTCTTACCGAGAGATCTGTCCTTTCTGATTTTATTCATGCATACTGGCGTACACCGGCACCGCCATGCATTCCGCCCCTGTGCTTAGTACATAGAACACTTACATACCTTCCAACTTTTGATCCTCACGAAGAGGGACACTTCGCGCGCCGGAGGTGCACGTGTCTGAAAAGGGGGTGTGGCTTCACTCGGAGGGCGTGGTCTCTTGAAAAATGGGCGGAGCTTCGCTGAAACCCCTGATGATGTCACTATACGAGATGCTGGGCAGCCCCCAGGCTCTCCCTACACAGCGGAGAGCACAAGAAGGTGAATAGATGCTGTGCGCATGCGCACAGCATCTGTTCACCTTCTTGTGTTCTCCCCAACATCCCCCCCATCGTGGGACACTGCGGCCCGCGGATGGGACAGCGGAACAGTCCCAATAAAACGGGACTGTCCTGCTGAATGCGAGACAGTTGGAAGGTATGCACTTAGACACTGGCACATCACACAAGTGACCGTTGTGTTGAGCTCTTATTCTCTATGGGTTGTGTAAATACTGGATAATGTGTAAGTGAAATAGAAATACACTTTAATTTTCAAATTTTAATTTCCATTGTTTGAAGCCAACGGACGCAAAGCCGTTATTATTGTCACTTGAAGTATCATTTGTGTTATTATTCAAGGCAGCGATTCCTAGAAGTACCATGTGAATGTTGCATGTTGAGGCTACTGTTTATCTAATGTACATTAAGGGGCAGGAGAGACAACACATGAAATATGACTTCCAGGTAAAAGCAATTTGTTGTTTCAAAGAAATAAAAAAAATCACTGGGAACGTCACAACCGCTGACATATCAGGTCTGAATGAAAAGAAGCTTAAATAATAAGTAGTGTTTACTGGAAGGCAAAGCAGCTGCTTATCATGTCACATACACAAGAGAGTTTCTGGTACAAATATTTACAAGACCATTTCCAGAGATATTTCTTTTTTTTTTTTTTTTTTTTAAACGGGAATCAAAAACTGTACAAAAAAAAATGTCTCTGCAAAGTGCTGGGCAAAGATTTCTGTAATTGCGTCTGTCCATCCGCCAGTTTAATGACAAGAGGACACAATGTGCCTCTCAAAGGCCACTGCCACGCTGTCCACTGTATTAAATTCCCCTCTGATACCTAGATACCTACTGACACCTGAACTTCCATTCCTTCTCTAAACTGGGTCTGAGGTTTCCCTAATAAAGCTTCTGTATTATTGGTTAGAAAGGTCTTTTAGCCCATGCGGTGCTTTGTGCAATATTCATGTTATTAAAATGCATTTTAGCAAAGTTACTGTATTTGGGATTGGATCCATTTTCTGAGACCTGCGTGATGGGGAGATGCTTATTTTTTACTTGATGCAGTTGCAAAACATTTTTTAAGATACTTTTAGGTTCAGTATTGTACCATATGTAGACAAAAGTGATTGGACGCCTCCACGCAAGTGAAATGCATACCATGCATACCACTGCACACAAGTTCCAAATGACCACTAATGTAGTGGTTTTGTAGGGAGGCCCATGTACTTGCAGTTCTATGGAAACAACAAATGTTTTTATCAGGATGACAATGACACCTGTCATGTTTCCAGAGCAACGCTGGACTGGTATACAGAAGATTCTGTAAACCGGATGGGCTGGCCAGCTCAGAGTCCAGATCTTAACCCCGTTGAGAAACTCTGGGATGAATTGGAGCAGGTGCGTTCTAGGTCAACTCAACCTTCTTCAGAGTCATGGTTGGTCACTCTACTTAAGGCGGAATGGCAAACATAACGCCACTTGTGGACAGTTTGCCAAGAAGGGTGTCTGCAGTAATCACTGCACGTGGAGGACCAACAAACGTACTGACATCAATAAAATCTCATTGATCTACAGTATTTGCTGTCAGTGTTCAATCACTTTTGTCTACATAGTGTATATAATGCTCTGTGTATATTTATAGAAGTAGAGTAGACACTGACATTGAGTAGATGCTGATTCTGTTGGTCTAGTGGGATCTGGAAAGGCTTTGTATTGTTAGGCTGCTGCTTCTCTAGTAATAAGTAAAGATGTGCGCAGACGCCCGCATTTTGGTTCTAACTCATTGTCATGGTTTGGTTTTGGGAAAACCACTGTCTAGAGTTTTGATTGGGTTTTGTTTTTGGATCTCTTTAAAACTATATAAAAACAGCTAAAAACATGTATTATTTTACATGTTTTTGTGCCTATAGTATTATTATCATCAATAACAGTCATTTCCAGTCAATTTTGACCACTTCATCACACCTGAAATCACGAGGGAGGGACTTACATTCAATCCTAATACGCCAGATCTGGTTTTTAGATCCAAGCTCCGCACTTGCGAGAAGACCTGAGCCGGGACTCGGTTAAACTCATAACCTCAAAGTGATCCAAGCTGGGACACGGTTCAACTCGTAACCCCCAAAGTGATCCAAGACGGGATTTGGTTTGACTTGGAGCCCCATAGTTCAGGTGTATTCGGTATTCAGCAAAACTGAACCGCTCATCTCTAGTAATGAGTTACACAGGGCCAGAGAGTGGTAGCACTGTAGGCCTTCTCAGCAGCCCTGGGAGTATTCACATGGACCCAGAATGAAGTACAGTAATGTGAGCTGTGTCACTGTGATCTACAGTAACTACAGATGTCCTGAAGCCTAAGGGGTCTATTTACTAAGCAGTGTTATGAGACAGAGTGAAAAGTGATAAGTCTGTGAGAAGGTGCCACCCAATCAGCTCCCAACTGTCATCTCACAGGCTGTGTTTGAAAAATGACAGTTGGGAGCTGATTGGCTGGTACCTTATCACAGACTTATCACTTTTCACTCTGTCTCCTAACACTGCTTAGTAACTATACCCCTAAATTAGCTTGGAGGTGACAATAAACTCCGGTGACAAAGAACTGGAATTATGTTTAGATCTCCCATCCCAGCAGGGGCGTCTTAAGAGAGGAGGGGGCCAATGTGCACTCCCTGTGTGGGGCTCCCTCCTCTCTCCCCGGTGGCCGGCAGCCGACTGATGCGGCTAGCCAGCCACCGGAGCCTTAGCAGACTCCGGGTACTAGAGTGTGCCCGGAGTCTACTGCGCATGCGCAGAACGCCGGAAAATGGCCGTGGTGGCCATTTTTCCGGTGTTCTGTGCATGCGCAGTAGACTCCGGGCACACTCTAGTGCCCGGAGACTACTGCGCATGTGCCGAACACCGGAAAAATGGCCGCCACGGCCATTTTCCGGTGTTCTGAGCAGCGCAGACACCCGACGTGGGACCACGGACAGGTAAGTGTAAAATAATATGGGTGCAGTGTGTGCGGTGCGGGGCTCCCCTGGACCCGAGGGGCCCGTGTGCCCCGCACACACTGCACCCATTATAGATACGCCACTGCATCCCAGACACTATGCGGCACCTGTTCCAAGAGGGAGCTGAACTGTGGTTATGGCTGCCTGTGGTCAGGGATGTAAACACCCCACTATACAGTAGGTATAAATGTCTAGGCTGACCCACATGGATAAAAAGGGAGTAAACCTGCAGTTTTTTAGGGGGCCTCAGGCTTGTGTAAAACAACTATATAGGGTGAGCTAGTAGCCAATGTAAAATCGCAACAATTTTGTGGGATATGTGTATGTTTTTGAAATGAACTTCTCCTATAAGGGATAATTAAGCCAATAAACACTATTAAGATGGCAATGCTTGTTCCTAACCCATCCATTGGGTGGTCTGTGTTTTGCTATACAGCTCACACTTAGACAAAGTTTAGAGAGAGCATCTTTTGGATAGCTCAAAGGATTGGGCTGGTGCATGTGTGCACTGATATTGATGACGGCTATGAAGGGGGAGATGTATAAAAGATTCTCAAAGAGTGGAGAAGTGAACAAGTTAAGAAGTTACCTATAGCAACCAATTAGCTTCTAACTATCATTTTATAGCATGTAGTAGATAAATGCTAGGTAGAAGCTGATGCAGTCTCATAGATGCAAACTGTACAACTCAGCATTGTACTCTGTGTACACAACGCAGAAGTAATTACGGTTCACTTTCATTCAACTATGCATCAGCCACTTTATAGCAGGAACTGGCAAAGGTACAGTATTCCACGGACCCCGGCTCACCCGATGAAAAAAAAAAATCCCCATCCAAATAAATGCACCAAGCACCAGTGATGCCAGTAGTTCATAGTGAATGGATAAACTGCAATCATATAAACATTGTCTGACCCTGAAAAATTCCTGCAAATTTAAAAAAAATTTAAAAACAAAAAAGTATTTCAGAAACAAATAGCTAGCATGAAATCTATGCATTGCGTATTATATGAAATCAGAAACAATTCTCACTCATGGTGACAGGTAGCCTTTAGCATCCAGTACAGTGCTTATATTTAAATTATAGCGCATAGTAATAGCGAGGTATTACAGTACAGTAAATGTTTGCGGGAACCTGCCGCCCCGATCCAGATGATTGATAATTTTAGATGACAGATAGATCTGCAATACACACAGCCTAACTGAATGTTAGAAAATACTTTGTGCTGGTATTCCTTTCAAAAGCTAATTTACCAATAAATAACTGAATCAGATAATCGACAGCAGAAAATTGAACAATCTTATGTATGACAATTTCTAAGACTAAGCACTAAAGTCTTATTGATATAATGATGACTGGTGTTTTGTAACATTTTCCAAACAAAACAATTTACGAGGGTAATCAGCTCTTTCTATTGTGCTTTATTGTATATTATTTTTTGTTTTGTCTTTTTCTGCCAGAACAGGGAACTCCCAGTGGATTGTCTGTACAGTTTTTATGGCAATCTCTGTGTTATCACTTGTACTACGGACTGACATATAACAAACACTATCTCCTATGTTGTACAGTACACTGCACGGACTGCAATTCATTATTCCTGGAGAGTGGGAAAATGTATAAATACTATAAACAGGGCCATGGACACAAGTCACTAATACAGGGATATAGAAAATCTTGTAGATTTCAAATAAGCCTTAAATTGTGTGTTACAGACATCACACCAGAGAAAGATGAAAGAAGTGTAATGGTGAATTTTAAAGAGATGTGGCTGGTTTGCTACTAGGATTTGTCCAACATAAATGGCCCAATGAGTGCCAAGTGTAACTAATCACCATGAGGAAGACAGAGAGGTTTGATCTGGGTATCCAAGCTCAAGTATATCAGTCACACCTGCCAAGGCTGGAGATGTAAAATGAATGCTGCATCTCATTAGAGATGTAACTAATTCATTCATGTAGCTTACTCAGCAAACCTTTCTTACTTATCTAGGTCTGATACACATTGCCCCCCAGAGATGCTGTAAGGTCATGTGATGGATGGTAAGGGCAGGCAGCAGACAAGCATAGTCAAAAATAAACAGTCTCAAAATTTCTACAGACAGCGAAGCAGACAGATGTGTCCTCATACACCTTGGGGTATATTTACTAAAGGTTGATTTTAATCGATGTTGTGTTTGTGGGGCTAAATCACACATTTACTAACAGTCAACTTTTGAATTAGTTTTTTAAGTATTAATAAATGTGTGATTTAGCCCCAGAAACAAAACAATGATGTTGATCGATTTTGATCGATTTTAAATCAATTAAAATTGACCTTTAGTAAATATGCCCCCCTGTCTCAGCACGCCATGCAGTGCAAGACACCTGGTGCTAGTGGGCCGTGCCGAGCGGTGTAGCGTAGCGACTTTTTATTTAAATTTGCATCTTGTTCGCACTGCAGACGCAGTGACACACCACTTCATCTGTACCAGAGATGCCGGGATGTGACTTTAACTGCACAGGAATTAGAACAATGTTGCAGATGAAGCACAACAGTACTTGGCATAAAAAAAAAATTTAAAGGCCGTGGCCATTGCATTGTAGCACCTCATGTACAGATGCAGATTCATTTGCACAAAGTAGTACAGTTGTCGCGTGCAGTCTCGTTAAGCAATTGTTTCGCATCGCGCCTTAGACGTATATTTGACCGAAAAGATGCTCAGGGGAAGCCTAGTTGCACGGGACTTGACACACCAAGAAGGGCTGTTTGCCAGGACTGCAGTAATAGTGTATGAGGACACATCTGTACACAGAAGCAAGATAATAGACAATTATAGTGTCGTTCTGAAAGCCTTGTAAAGCCTCCTGGAGCAAATCCTAATAACTCAATGAACTAACCTCTTACAGGGCTGATAAGGTATGCTAAGCACCTTAGGATCAGGGAAGTTACGTGATGTCAAAGCAACCAGTGCAAATACTGTAGTAGAAATTAATGGACTGAGATATAATGGAATGCCTCAAGCTGCCACTGTTTCTATCCCAACCTCTGTTCAAAGTTCTGACACATTGTAATAAAGTCTGCTCCACCTGTAAAGTAATTGTTACCATAGGTGATGATGTGAATTGCACCTGTTACACTTTCTAGCAGTACACTGTACCTAATAGTCATTGCTGAGGGATGAATATAAAATGACATAAGTCCCTGAAACCTCCTGTGGTGAGGAGCATCATGGCTATAATTCCTGCTGTATGTCCACTAGTAATTGGGCAATTCATCATGTACATTGTTGAGGTCTTCTGAAAGTGTAATATTAAAACACCAGCCTCTCACTTGCAAAACCAGACCCCCATCATAACAAAGGATAAGCCAGATCATGAGTGTATGAATGGAGTTGGTAACTTACCACTACAGAGTAACAGATCTTGAAGCCAGGCTTAGCCACAAAGTGGTCGTCAGATTTAAAGGTGATCTTCACTTGATTCTTCTTTGATGTCAGCCTCGGGGGAACTTCCTTGTGCCCACACCATCGGCCACGTACGACTGTGCTGGTTTCTGAAGCTTCTTCCACTTCCACAAAATCATACCTGAGGGTCATTTGAATGTGTCAAATATAATTTATAAGAACTGCAGCCAGCTAAAATGTGAATGCTAAATATTGGATTCCTTCAGCAGTATCGCTGTCCTCTAATAGTTCACTGTATCATGAGCCACCTGGACCTAAATAACACCTTATAAAAATAAATATCTTGAGGTATCAATTTGGGACAACTGGGATAACTGTTGCTCCATCTGTATCTCTAAATATTGTTCTTGGCTTAAGCAGAGCACTTAAAATTATTCATTACTAGCTGTTGCCCCCGGCTTCATCCACAATGACATCGCTTCTGCCAACATTTGTTTTTATTTGAGGTGTTCTAGTTGTATTGCTTTGCATTGGGGCCCTGTCGAGGGAGTGGCCCATGTGACCAGCAACGCTATACAGACTGGGGGTAGCAGTGCCTTCACCCACCACTCACACCAATGTCACTGTGTGCCCTGTGCACAGACTGCTATGTAGCATATCCTATTCACCCACCACTCAAACCAATGTCACTGTTAGCCCTGTGCACAGACTGCTATGTAACCTATCCTATTCACCCACCACTCACACCACTGTCACTGTGTGCCCTGTGCAGACTGCTATGTAACCTTTCCTATTCACCCACCACTCACACCACTGTCACTGTGTGCCCTGTGCACAGACTGCTATGTAACCTATCCTATTCACCCACCACTCACACTAATGTCACTGTGTGCCCTGTGCACAGACTGCTATGTAGCCTATCCTATTCAACCACCACTCAAACCAATGTCACTGTTAGCCCTGTGCACAGACTGCTATGTAACCTATCCTATTCACCCACCACTCACACCACTGTCACTGTGTGCCCTGTGCACAGACTGCTATGTAACCTATCCTATTCACCCACCACTCACACTAATGTCACTGTGTGCCCTGTGCACAGACTGCTATGTAGCCTATCCTATTCACCCACCACTCCCACCAATGTCACTGTTAGCCCTGTGCACATACTGCTATGTAGCCTATCCTATTCACCTACCACTCACACCAATGTCACTGTGTGCCCTGTGCACATACTGCTATGTAGCCTATCCTATTCACCCACCTCTCACACCAATGTCACTTTGTGCCCTCTGCACAGACTGCTATGTAGCCTATCCTATTCACTCACCACTCACACCAATGTCACCGTGTCCTCTGTGCACAGACTGCTATGTAGCCTATCCTATTCACCCACCACTCACACCAATGTCACCGTGTGCCCTGTGCACAGACTGCTATGTAGCCTATCCTATTCACCCACCACTCACACCAATGTCACCGTGTGCCCTGTGCACAGACTGCTATGTAGCCTATCCTATTCACCCACCACTCACACCAATGTCACTGTGTGCCCTGTGCACAGACTGCTATGTAGCCTATTCTATTCACCCACCACTCACACCAATGTCACTGTGTGCCCTGTGCACAGACTGCTATGTAGCCTATCCTATTCAAGTGACTGTGGGCCCAAAGCACATCTCCCCCCAACCCTTACCTGCCACGCGCATGGTGCCACACCTATGTGTTGTATTGATGATGCCAATACATTTTGCTTTTGTTATTGCTCAGCTTTAACTTGACAGATGGAGATGAAACAAAGTGCATGTTATTTCTAGGAGTTTCCAATATAAAATTATGCAGTTTTCATGAAAATCGGTTCTGTAGTTATTGTGTCAACTTGGAACAAACAGGCAGACACAACGTTCTTATTATATTAGTATAGATATAAACAATGCACTTTTTCTTGACCTTTCAGAGATACGTGAACCTACGTTTCAGGTAACAATATAGAGCTTTACATACAGAGCTACAAATACAGGAGCCTATCCATTACCCGACTCAGTGAACAATCCGACCAAAACCAGGAGGTTTTGGTCGCATTGTTCACAAAGTCAGGTACTGGATAGCCGGCAAGGACCAGTGATGCGCGTGCACGCTGGATCCTTGCCGTCCCCAACTATCTACTGAACATGCCCGTCAACCTGACGACACTCGTCAGGTGTGACATGTTAGGAGATAGGAGGTTGGGCTCCTTCACTGAATGACATTCAGTGAACGCCGTTCAGTGCGGGCACCGTACCTCGGCGACCTGAAGGTCTGAACACTTGACGTTCAGACTTTCAGGTCGGGTAGTGGATACCCCCCTTACCACTACCCATTAAAACACATCACAGAGTGTCTGTTTCAAAAGGATGGGAGTCAAGTAGACAAGGAAATTCATCCACGAAGCTTTGCACATCAGAATAAAATAGGGATCATTTAGAAGGAAACCGGTAAAGGGTGATCATATTTGCCAACAATATATTTATCAGCTGAACAGATGTATTTAAGAATGTTTTTAATGACAGTACAGGTACATTGCTTCTGTGTATTCTTCATAAGTATATTGAACTTTCTAAAAAAAAAAAGTTTCAGTTTAAACATTCCAATTCAAAACATATATTATATATGTCTAAACTCTAAAGCATGTCATGTAAGAACAAGTAGTGAAAATTGTAACTATTATACAGAACACAACATTCAATAGTATATACCTGACCCTGTGCTTTACTATCCGATCAAGGCAGAAGCTGACCACTTAAGCAACAATATATTTTACTCCATATGTATTATCATTTATTTTTCGATTGTGGGAGAAAACCGGAGCACCCAGACCAAATCTGTGCAACATGGGGAGAACATACAAACTCTATACAAGAGAGTGCACACAGCTGTTAGGTTCATGTATATTTTTTTTTGTTTGCAATTTACTGTATTAGCAAAAAATCTCACTGACGCACATATACAGTACACTACACAATTATATGCAGCTTAAAGATAACAGTATTGTTGAAATTGAAATATTAAAACAACTGTTCTCAAATACTCAAATAGCAGAGAGAAACATTTATATTTGTTTGGTCATATTGTATATTGCACTATTATACATATGTACAGTATAATCTACATCACTGTAAAAGAAATGACCAATTAAACTGATTTATATACAGTAACCCAAGGTTACAGCGGTTAGATTATAATTGGGCTGTATAATATAATCTAATGCTTGAAAGTGCTGATTTGCATTAACATGAAACATTACATAATGGTAGGTAACCTACATGCCTCTTGCTGTACCTCTGGCTGGCAGGGTCTGCTGGAACCTGTAGTTCCTCAACAGCTGGAAAGACACAAGCTGCTTATGCCAAGTTACTTACAATACAGTATTATTCAGTAGAATTTCCTGCCAGAATGTGCTGAATTTTATAGTTGTACTATTGCTGCAGACACAATCCCTGCCAGAGTACAGAAAGGAAATGGACTATTCTGTATCTTCACACTTAAGATAATTACATCTCATCATTTCTATTAGTGCAAATAGCCCTTATTCCAGACAGGTGTCTCAAAATTTTAATAATAAAACACTTTTGGGGGTGCGGGGGGCTCCTGCGACTTCTTGGAGAGCAGGCAAGTATGGAGTGTCCATGTGATAGGGAATGTAGATTGTAAACCCACTGGGGGCTCCTACCCTCTTTGATGAGGGGGGCTGCCGACGCTGAAAACGACAGGGTCACTCACCGGCTCCTCCTGGCCGGGTCCAGGCGCCTGCGCAATCGATCTGTCAGGCGCCGAGATCGGCACATGCGCACTAGCGGTGGGGAGCCGCGCATGCACATGTGACTGGCTTCCAAAGGGCTGCATCGTCTGCCGCCCCAAGGTGCCGGTTAGGGCTGGCAGAAAGGCAGAGTATCGGCTTCCTTCTGGAAGCCACTCTCTGCCAATAGCAGCCCGGACTGGCAGTCCCAGGGGGAGGAGACACCTCCCTCTGGGGCTGCCGGTTGTATATGTGACTGGCAGGTGGCACCACTGCCAGTCACAGTGTAGCCAGTGCAGTCACGGACCTCACTGACTACACTGACGTGGTAGATTTTGCTGGGGGGGCTGCAGCCTCGCAGCCCCTAGGCAAAATCTGCCACTGGTGGGGACTGATGTGAATGACTGAATATTCTCTGTAAAGCACTTCGTAATGTGTGCACTACTGTATATAAATGTAAATATATATAGCACTGCATGTGTTACCCAAAGTGCTACAGTACTGTACATTTACAATCTCTACTATATACTTTCATCTTATATAGTGGCGTAAATTAATTGATCAGCAGCACTTTCCTATTAAACAGGTCTATAACAATAAATAAAGACTGGGCAGAATCACATCCTTTTTTTTAGAATCCATTCTATATGTGTATAGTGGGTGTACTGTCATTGCAGAACTTTCCCTGCATACTAGGTTATTGTACTGTACCTGCACGTCAGCTGGAAATCCACAGGGTGACAATTATCATGTGTACTGTACTATTTACGATGGCCACCTATGTACTGCTCTTGCCACAACAGGATCATTGTACAATTTAGACACACAATTGACAGCTAAATTGGAGACCACAAAAATTATCTATATTATTAAAGTAGTGAAATTATAGCTTATCATAAAATTGTGACTGTATTTCTGTCTAATGAGCAAGAATTTTAAGGACTGTAGATTATACTGGAACCACTGGGGTGACAAAGTTTCCACTTAATTGGTCCCAGTCTTGTTAACAATCCACATGCTCACAGCCCAAGGTAGTCGGGAAGAGCGAGTAGCCTCAGGCAGGGCCGTTTCTAGGGACGGGTGAGCCATGCAATCACACGGGGTGCCCCGCCCCCTGCTGGCAAGGACCGGGAGGACTACACTAACCACCCGAGTTCGCATCCCCTGCTGACTCTGCTTGCGAAGCGCAACGTGATGTGGGGCTCTATTTATTAACATTATTTTTACTAAAAATATTACAGGGCAATTGGAGTAGAATTCGTAAAATTCTACTCCAACCCCTAAGTATCACTTATTTTTAGTAATCAGATCGCATTTCCCATAATTGTAATGGGAAATGTGATCTGGCCAAAGTTATTAAAAATAAAATATAGAAAAATACCGGGGAAAGCCCTGTGATAATAACGCCACCTGGAGGTGGCGTTATCCAGGGTCTCCCCCGGTTACCGGCCTCCTACTCTGCTCTAACGGGCAGAGCAGAGCTGGGAGTCAGTCCCAGTAATCAGCTGTGTGGTCTAAACAGACCGCAAGCTGATTACTGTAAAAAAAAGAAAAACAAATTGTAAAAATTTTTTTTTACTTACCTGACTCTAGGGACCGGTAATCGGACCTCCGGTGATGTCTCCCCTCCGGTCAGCTGGTCTCCCATAGTGCACTGCTGCCCGGTCATCAGTGCAGTATAGGAGATCACCTTATCGGAGGCATGGAGGACATCACCGGAGGCCCGGAGCATGCAGGTAAGTATAATTAAGGGAGAGGGGGGGGGTCGCGGGGGGGGAGGGGGGTCCGTGATCATGGGAGGCGGGGCTTAGCACAGGGGGTGGAGCGAAAATACCGTGACTAGTGTGTGGAGGGGATTCGCAGGGACAGAGCTTTCTCGCAAGCTCTGTCCCTGCAAGGAATTTGTAGTAAATCCCTGTGATATTCCCTGAATTCGCAATGTGAATTCAGTCGATAATGTCACACTACAATCTGCATTCAATATGCGGATTATAATAAATAGAGCCCGTGATGACTGGAACTGGGAGCACACTGAGCAGCATTGTAGGAGGAGAAGCCGAGGAGCAAGAAAGCAAGCAGCAAAAGGAGGAGGTAATTGTGCGCTGCACTGGGCTGGTGACCTGGGAGACAGAGAATGATGCTGAGAGACACGGGGAGGCTGGCTGATTGACACAAAAGGGGGAGGCTGGACGATTGGCATAAACGGGTGAGGCTAGCTGATTGACAAACAGGGGGAGGCTGGCTGAGAGACACACAGGGGGAGGCTGAATGATTTGCCAAAAGGGGGAGGCTGGGTGATAGGCACAAAAGGGGGCGACTGGCTGATTGGCACAAAAGGGGGAGGCTGGCTAATTGACACACAGGGGGAGGCTGCCTGATTGACATAAAGGGGAGGCTGGATGACTTATATAAAGGGGAAGGCTGGCTGATTGACACACAGGGGGAGGCTAATTGACACAGGGAGGCTGAGAGACACACAGGGGGAGGCTGAATGATTGGCCAAAAGGGGGAGGCTGGGTGATAGGCACAAAAGGGGGTGACTGGCTTATTGGCACAAAAGGGGGAGGCTGGCTAATTGACGCACAGGGGGAGGCTGCCTGATTGACATAAAGGGGAGGCTGGATGACTTATATAAAGGGGAAGGCTGGCTGATTGACACACAGGGGGAGGCTTGCTGACTGACATAGAGGGGGAGGCTAATTGACACAGGGAGGCTGAGGGACACGGGAGGGATTGAGGGACATGGGGCAGGAGGCTAGAAAGGCAGGAGGCTTGAGTGATGGGGCAGGGGGCAGGAAGATGGAGAGATGGAGCAGAAGGCTGTACAGGGTGCACAGGGTGCACGAGTCTTGTTGAACCTCTGTTGTATGATGATGACACTGGTTATATTTCTACACAAACAGGCATCTTCTGGACTATGTGATCTCCTACATAAATATTGAATACCAACTGAAGACACCGTCTGCCCTGGAAAGATCAGTTTCTTCAGAGGTGTGATTATATGAGAGCCGCAGCCAGGTGAGGTTTATTATATAATACATTACTGGGGGCTGGCTGGAGGGACACTGGGGGCTGGCTGGGGCCTGGAGGGACACTATGAGGGCTAGCTGGAGGGAGCTAAATTGTTTAGTATCGGCCCTAGCCTCAGGGAGAGTGTAGGCTTGCATTCTTCAGCTGTTACAGTTACTTCTACTTGGACCATAGACCATACTCCTCTATGTTTATATCCTCTTCTCCAGGAGATCTAATCTGGGAGTTTATATGGAGACATTGTCCTGCGAGGGCCATGTGATGGCATCACAACTACCAGATAGGATTTTCATTGACACCAATCCATCACCTTTATAAATACTTATTGAAATGTATTATAGATGCTAATATGCATACAGTGTAATAATCATATACTGTTCAAGTACAGTAATACAGTATATGGAGCATACTGCCTTAATACAGCATGTAAATTAAATTGTACGATGAATATGCAGATTTTCATGGATGACCTCTGCCATGCCATCTAGTGGTCAAAGGTAGTCGTGTATCTTTGTTAGCTTTTTAAATTAACACTTTGATCTTATTCTTTATCGTATTCTTATTTTTTATATTCCTGCCTTAATGAGTTTGCAGGCACTAATAATCTGCTCCTAATAACACTAACGACCTTCTCACTTAACCTTTCCTCAAATCCATCATCAGTCAGTAATTCTGAAGCAGAGTTTCCTTCTAGGTCTCAGGTCAGACAAGAATTAATGGTATGCAACACCATGCTCTGCCCAAAGTGCCACAATCACGTCACAGTTGGCATCATTATGCTTTGCGTGCAAGGTGAAGATACAAAATGCACTTTAACACCATGGTGGCTGAATTGGTTTGTTATTATACTATGTGATGAGCGTAATATCTAATTTTGGCTGTGCATTAGGGAGATTGCCAACCTACGGAGGGCAAGGGCTATGGCACAACGGTAACAGCATGACACATCTGTCTGTCACTCATGATCTTACGAGCCATCCACTCACCTGCACACATCATTTTCTTGCTCCTCCAAACCAAACTGGCTGTCAAACGTGAGCTGTATTCTCGTGTTCTCTGCAGAGTCCAGTTTCCAGGTCAGTAGCAGGTTTCTGGGGTAATTGTTAGGGAACCTGGGACTGGTTATACAGCCATTTCCCACAACTTTGATGGCTTCTTCATGCCGGTAGATCTTGGTGAGTAGATTGCTCTCTATCAGAAAAAAACACAGTAGTATCAAAGCAGGTTAGCAACTATTTATATTCTAAGTACAGTAATGCATTTACATGATATCAAGAAGAACTAATGTAAGCGGTGGTGTAATTATCACCGAAGCAGCGCATGTGACTGCTATTGCAGTATATCCCAGCTACACATCCACTCTGCTCCCGCTATATATATATATATATATTTCTGAGCAGAGACCATCGCAGTCCCCCACCAGTTATGTCACTGCTATACAGCCTACGTTTCTCACAGAGGGGTAGATGTACTAAGCCTTGGAGAGGGATACAGTGGAGAAGGATAAAGTACCAACCAATCAGCTTCTAACTACCACTTTACAGGCTGCATTTGAAAAATGACAGCTAGGAGCTGATTGGTTGGTACTTTATCTCAATCTGCTTTCAAAACTCTGAAAATTTTCCCCCATCTGCATTAGGCTCTGGAAGCCAAAACCTTTTTTAGCTTGTACCCCATAGGCCACACCATCTATAGATGGCATTGCCTAATAATAGCCTATGGGCTTCTCACTGCATAATTCCTAGAAAGGGATCCAATAGGGTCCCATCCAGTGTCCCCCCGCGGCTTGTGCCTGTACTGGGCGATGGTCACGCATGCGCAGAGAGGACTCCTGGGTGATGAACCAGGAAGTACGCACACCGTAACGGACAGCCGTAATAAGTAGAGCAATTGTACATGCATACGGTGGTACTAAGCGTTGATATGCATGCGTTCAGTGTCGGGATGTATTGCATCCAAAATGTGATGCATTGTGTATCCTGCCCAGAAGCAGACAGTGCACTAAGGGACTGTGTTATATATCACACAATATGGAATGCAGTATCTTTATGCAGACTGATTATTAAAGCAGGCAGTAATCAATAGACACATTGTATTGAAACAGCTTCTCAGTCGCTTTAGAGCTCATCTGTTTGTATGACACGGTATACAATCGGGAAGCCGGCTGCCTTAATACCGGCAGCCGGCTTCCCGACTGTCATATCCCGGCGAGGGATGAAATGCCGGGCGTCTAGATGTAGATGCCTGACATTTCCCTGACGACGGGAGACCGGCACCCGGCATCCCGATCGAAGGGATGCCAGGCGCCGCAAGTGGACAGCCGTGGGGGGGGGGTTAGATTTAGGGCACCCGGGGGGGAACTTAGGGTTAGGCACCCCCCCGGGAGGGTTAGGGTTAGGCTAGGGGAAGGGAGGGTTAGGGTTAGGCACCCCTGGGGGGATTTAGGGTTAGGCACCCCCCCGGGGGACTTAGGTTTAGACAACAGGGAAGGGGGGGTTAGGGTTAGGCACTTAGAGGGGGGATTAGGGTTAGGCACTTGAGGGGGAGGTTAGGGTTAGGCACCCCTAAGGAGGGTTAGGGGGTTAGGTTAGGTTAGTTAGTACTTACCTATCCACGATCGGGATTTCCAGCGCTGTCGGGCTTCTGCTGCCGGGAACTCTACTGTTGTCTGCCAGGCGCTGCCGGGAATCGAACCGCCGGCCATGCAGCCGGCGGTATATCATGCCGATTCCGTATGACACTTATTGTGAACTTCTGCCTATTGCAGGGTAAGTCAGAACATTCTTACAGTCGACTGCACATCTATCTATACATGGTACACATCCTCATTTATTTAGCCACCCCCTATCCAGTACAACCAGAATCAGAGCACAGTGAGGAGTGCAATAAATCTATGAATACAGATGCAGCAGATAGATATCTATAGTAGACAAACCTCTGTTAGGTATCACTAGGGCACCTTAAACCCTAAGGGGGAGATGTATGAAACCTTCAAAGAGAGCAAACGTTGAGAAGTTACCAAAAGCAACCAATCAACTTATAACTGTCATTTATCTAGCACAGTCTATAAAGTGACAGAAGCTGATTGGTTGCTATGGGCAACTTCTAGCTTTTTCTCTTTAGAAGGTTTAAAATATCTCCCCTTCAATGTCTGACATAATACAAGATGATAGCAACCATTGACACCAAGAAGGCGCAGCCGGAAATGGGACTTTGCATAGTGGAGAGTACCGAGGCCCTGAGCAGACATTTGGTAGTCCAGCAGCAAGATCAACAGGAATAGCTGAGAATGCCAACATACAGGATATGTACTGCAGATGTTTTATTAAGTGCTACTTACAACAAAAATATATCATATTTATATATATATATAATATAAACTTAAATAATAAAATGGAGCTATATGCTCAATAAATAACATACAGTGCATAAAATAAGCAATAAATAATTTATTTATTTTTTGCCCATAACCGGAGGGCGGTTTACCAGAGAAGGGGCCGCCTGTGTGTAGTTTCCCTAGATCAGTCTCATGGTACGGATTCCTAGCACGACAGGGGGAGCGTAATGGTTGGGTAGATGAAGTGACAGGCTACTGTTTACCCTTTGATACAAAAGAGGATGTTTAATGTACCTACCATTGTTATCTTTGATATTATGTTCTGAAAACGCTAACCACAGAGACATCATCTGTGTGGATTTCATTCTTATTATATTTACAAATGTTTCTTCTAATTCGGCCAATGAAGTTGTTTATTCAGAACATCCTGCCTAGGACACAGTGTGCTTCAAAGGTGTCTGTAAAACCAAAACCACTCTCAGTCTGAAACTCTACCCCATCTGCAGAATGGACTTCAGACACCCCTGCAAAAATATAAAATATACATATATATATTTTTTTTTTAACTGGGACAAAGATATTTTAACTGATGTTTTCTTTTCGAAAGGAGAAATACAACATCTCTTGTGAAATACAGTACCAGTATATTTTCTAGTGTCCGCTAGTGTTTTTCTGCTTCAAACCTATTTTATTTTATTTCCCTCTTTTAAATATTTATTTAGCGTATCCCATTGTAGAATATACAGGTCCTGTGACTGTGTTATTTCAGTTTCAATTTAGAGCCTATTGTTCCAAGTAATATTCTTATGTATTTTGTTGAAACAACCTATTGGATTTATTTTTTATAAATATATGGTTTACGTTATAGACGTTCAGTATCAGCTTGTGCATGACTTACTGTATACTTGTTTTTATAAAAGAAATATAGTTTTAACAATTTATAAAATAACGACTACTTAGGATAATGACATGTATCATACGCAATTTTATGAAAAAAATTGTGGAAGCTTTAACTAAGGATGGCCATGGTGACGTAGGCAACCGGAAGTGTGTCACGTGACCAGTCAGACAAAATGGCTGCAAATGCTGTGGAGAAGGCGTTTTGTGTGCTCAAATTAAGTAAAATTGGTTCCGTTGCAGTTTTCCAACAGCATTTTTGTACTCTGATTCGGGAAATCACCACCGACTAGGCAATCCATCTACGATTGGCACAAGAAATTTTAAACAACTGGATGTTTGTGTAAAGGGGAAAGCCCTGTGCGACCGCGTGTATCTGATGAACAGGTGGAGCGTGTTTGTGCCATTTATTAATGCGGTACGGAGTTAAAAATGTCTCCCTGCAAACTGCAGTTATTATAGAGTATAAGTGATGAGGACAAAATCACACCTCGTGATTTGTGCAGGAATGCAGGAGCGTTGTGAAGAAGAGCGTTTTACTGAGCGTTTCATTCTCAGCAATGAGTCCACCTCCCACACCAGTGTAATACCCCAATGGGAGAAATACAGATGGTGTGGTGCAGGTGTAACTGGTGGCAATTCCTAATTCAGACCACACCCACAGAGAGGCAAGGGTTCCCCAATCAGACACAGACAATGGGAGACAAAATTCATGCAAGAGCTATATGGATTTATATTTAGAAACCCACAATTACTGAAATGGGTAACTGTTATAGAACGATAGGTTTGGTACAATATACACACACTAAATCACATAAATTACAATAACAAACTTACTGCTTTTCTAATTGACTATTCCTATACAAAATTAGCAATGTCCTTTTCAAATTAATAGAGTGTCCCAATATCCTAAAACAGATTACATGTCCTTTATAACCCAGGTTACGGGTAACTCCTTATGCACACGTTGGGGCCCTTAAAGCGTATTTACAACTGAATGGCAAGCAGCAATGTTGCAGTATTGATATATACTGTATATACTGTATATTAGGAGCAGTGTCTCTATATCACACATAGAAGTTGTGTGTAATAATGGATTCCTCTCACCAAATCTGAGGACCAAAATTAGGATGCGACTTTCTATTCAAAAGGTAGCCACAGTGAACAATTGGACAGGACTCTCAGCATGGCTTACTATGTGGCACTATAAGTCCCAGCCACTCTTCTATTTTTTTATCTGTCTGTTACTACAGCTGTTTATCACTCTGTAATGGCGTCCCCTCAGCTCTCCTCTCACCACAGCTCCTACTCTCACTGACCTGACACTGGTCATGTCACCTGCTGCTCCTGACCTCTTCAGCAGCTGCAGAGACTCCTGGGATATGTCTGCCAATGTAATGCCAAGTCAGACGTAATAACTCACATAGTGAGGAAAGTTAACAAACATAACGTTTGCATATGGGGGACTGAACATCCAAGATCAATAGTTGAGCATGTGCGGGATTCCCTGAAGGTTAATGTCTTCTGTCCTGTAAAAATGTGTACGGCGGCCCCTTCTTTTTCCAAGAAATAAATGGAACGGGAGCTTCTTATCTCGATATGCTTATTAATTGGTTGATGCCTCAAGACTGTAACAACTTAATTTTTCAACAAAATGGAGCACCTCCACACTAGGACCACGAACTTAACAATGACCTCGTCAAAACACTTCCACGGTGTTGGAATGGCTACGCAACAGGCAGCAACATGTCTCCTATACTGACCACCACAAAGTCCCGATGTATCAAACTGTGACTTTTTTTTTATCATCATTGATCCCCTTCCTGTTAATTTCGATGGTCTGAAACAACGTATCACAACAGCTATTGCTGGAGTTGAGGCAGGTATGTTAACGCGTGTTGGGCAAGAATTTGACCTCTGTGTTGATTACTGTGGTGTGTCTCAGGGTATACACATCGGACATCTGTAGGGTTCCTGTAATAAATTTCCATAGTTTCTCTTGTGCGTGTCGTTATCATAAATTGTTTTAACAATGTATAAAATAACGACAAACTATTTTATTTTGTAATAACCCTGTATTTCATATAGTGGAGGTGGCAATAAGTTAGAAGGGGAATATACTGATCTAAGGGATATATTATTAGTTATTTTATTTATTACCAGTTATTTATATAGCACACACATATTACGCAGCGCTTAATATTTGTCCACTCACATCAGTCCCTGCCCCAGTGGAGCTTACAATCTATATTCCCTACCACATGCTGACACACATACACACTAAGGTTAATTTTTGCTGGGACCCAATTAACCTACCAGTATATTTTTGGAGTGTGGGAGGAAACCGGAGCACCCGGAGGAAACCCACACAAGCACAGGGAGAATATACAAACTCCACACAGTTAGGGCCATTGTGGGAATCGAACCCACAACCTCAGTGCTGTGTGGCAGTAATGCTAACCATTACACTGTCTGTGCTGCCCATATTATACCTGTGGGGACGTGACTGGCAAATTAAGTGCCTGAGTGGCATTAATCTTTTCTGACCCACACATATAAAAGACTAGTGAGAATTTATTAATTTTTAGTTGTTGCCCCCGACATCGCCCACAATGAAATAGCTTCTGCAAAAATTTTTTTATTTGAGGTGTTATAGTTGTATAGCTTTGTATAGGGGCCCTGTAGCAGGAGTGGCCCATGTGACCAGCAGCGCTATACAGACTAGTGGCAGCAGCACCATCACCCACCACTCACACCAATGTCACTGTGTGCCTTGTGCACAGACTGCTATGTAACCTATCCTATTCACCTACCACTCCCACCAATGTAACTGTGTGCCCTGTGCACAGACTGCTATGTAACCTATCCTATTCACCTACCACTCACACCAATGTCACTGTGTGCCCTGTGCACAGACTGCTATGTAGCCTATCCTATTCACCCACCACTCACACCAATGTAACTGTGTGCCCTGTGCACAGACTTCTATGTAGCCTATCCTATTCACTCACCACTCACACCAATGTCACTGTGTGCTCTGTGCATAGACTGCTATGTAGCCTATCCTATTCACCCACCACTCACACCAATGTCACTGTGTGCCCTGTGCACAGTCTGCTATGTAGCCTATCCTATTCACCCACCACTCACACCAATGTCACTGTGTGCTCTGTGCACAGACTGCTATGTAGCCTATCCTATTCACCCACCACTCACACCAATGTCACTGTGTGCCCTGTGCACAGACTGCTATGTAGCCTATTCTATTCACCCACCACTCACACCAATATCAC
Source organism: Taudactylus pleione (assembly GCA_031769625.1). Taxonomy (NCBI): domain Eukaryota; kingdom Metazoa; phylum Chordata; class Amphibia; order Anura; family Myobatrachidae; genus Taudactylus; species Taudactylus pleione. The sequence continues at coordinate 8,674,122 of JAUIMM010000710.1, forward strand.
TGTGTGCCCTGTGCACAGACTGCTATGTAGCCTATCCTATTCACCCACCACTCACACCAATGTCACTGTGTGCCCTGTGCACAGACTGCTGTGTAGCCTATCCCATTTCCCCACCACTCACACCAATGTCACTGTGTGCCCTGTGCACAGACTGCTATGTAGCCTATCCTATTCACCCACCACTCACACCAATGTCACTGTGTGCCCTGTGCACAGACTGCTATGTAGCCTATCCTATTCACCCACCACTCACACCAATGTCACTGTGTGCCCTGTGCACAGACTGCTATGTAGCCTATTCTATTCACCCACCACTCACACCAATGTCACTGTGTGCCCTGTGCATAGACTGCTATGTAGCCTATCCTATTCACCCACCACTCACACCAATGTCACTGTGTGCCCTGTGCACAGTCTGCTATGTAGCCTATCCTATTCACCCACCACTCACACCAATGTCACTGTGTGCTCTGTGCACAGACTGCTATGTAGCCTATTCTATTCACCCACCACTCACACCAATGTCACTGTGTGCCCTGTGCACAGTCTGCTATGTAGCCTATCCTATTCACCCACCACTCACACCAATGTCACTGTGTGCCCTGTGCACAGACTGCTATGTAGCCTATTCTATTCACCCACCACTCACACCAATATCACTGTGTGCCCTGTGCACAGACTGCTATGTAGCCTATCCTATTCACCCACCACTCACACCAATGTCACTGTGTGCCCTGTGCACAGACTGCTATGTAGCCTATCCTATTCACCCACCACTCACACCAATTTGCACATACTGCTATGTAGCCTACTCTATTCAAGTGAACGTTGGGCTAAAGCACCTCTCCCCCAAACCCCTACCGGCCGTGCGCATGGTGCCACACCTATCTCTTGCATTGATGATGTAAATATTTTTTTTTGCTATTGCTCAGCTTTAACTTGACAGATGGAGATGAAACAAACTGGAGGTTATTTCTAGGAGTTTCCACTACAAAATGATGCGATTTTCATGAAAATCGATTCAGTAGTTTTTGTGCCAACTTGGAACAAACAGACAGACACAACTTTCTAATAATATTAGTATAGATACACAAGTTGTCTTTTTTGTCTCATAAGCTTAGATATGGAAAAGGCTTTTGAATGCCTTACATTCGATTCACCTTATAAAGTATAAGGAAGGCTCAGGCCCGATCTTAGATACTGTACATACAAGCCCAATCAGCGATCTTAAACTCCCAAATTTCAGATTTTTGATTTGATGTACAGTACAGGCAAATATCGGACTATATTTGGGGTCAATCCAACTCATCCCTATAACACCCTTGATAAACAAACAATGGAGCACATGAACAGATAGGTAACGTGCACGCTCTTTGTACTACTTTAATCTCTAAGCACAGATTACAGTTTTCAAATTAATTTGAACAATACATTTTTCTAAAAAAAAGTGAGATATTTGTATTTAAAAATTGTTTATCTATACCAAACTTCACTAAACATTTCAGGGCAGCCACAATCTCACAACTAGCTCTCACCAACATGTTAAATCTCCATCTCTAAGGGCCCAACTTGAAAATTACTTTATGTATTCCCATAATTGAACTCGCTTTTCTCTCCGAAAATCCAAGGTCTTTACTTGTGTAGTGGAGTCAGAGGAAGAGTCTAACGCAAATGTTCTTAGATTTGGCAAACTGGAACCACTCCACCTAAAGAGAACTTCAGATGAAACTAAAGAGATTGTTTTGTCAAAGCATTTGTTTATTAGCAAAAGTGATCTTAGTGTGGACGGCTGGTGGGTATGGGATTGTGAGCTTTACTGGGGAAGTGAAGGTTGGGATCCCGGAGGGTGGGATGCCTGCAGTCAGAATACAGACAGAGGCATCCTGGCAGCCAGAATGCCGCTGCATGCAGGTAAGTACCCTTACCCTCCTCCCAACCCACGTTTCCGGCAACCTAACCCTAACTCTTCCCTCCCGCAGCCTAACCCTAACCCTCCCCCTGCAGCCTAACATTTGGATGTCAGTGGTTGGGATTCTGGCCGGCGGCATCTTGACCGCCGGGATGCTGACTACATCCCGGCAGGGACTGGTGAGAATGATTATACGTTCTCTTAATACAGTAATATGTTGGTGTTATATAAATAATAAATAAACTATGAAAAGGATTTTTGGAAAGAGCCTTTCAAGAGAAACTCAGTACATCATATTTACTTGGTGATAAGCTACAAAGTTTCAGAAAACACAGATTTACAGATAATACAGCTCATTTACTTTGCATCAAGTATATACATATATATATATATATATATATACATATATATATATATATATATATATATATATATAAATATATATATATTTAACCATAAGATGGAAACTTATGCCCATTACCTTTAAGAAAAAAAAGACCAATCAGGAAAGAGAATAATTCAAAGACACTGACCTTTTACTAAATGCCCATAATGCAATGGGTGCTATATTGCCATGCTACAGATTGCCTCCCACTGTTTGTTACCCAACATTAGTGCTCGTGCTAGTTACACTTTTATTTATTTATTTCCAATTGGTTTATTCTTTTCTTAATTAACATAAAACACACTTTTACAGATTGTATACGTTTCTCTATAAAGTATGTTTGATTTGCTTCTTAACTTATCAGCTGTTAACGCATTGCGGGGGAGATGCACCTTGGAAAGTGATAAAGTGGAGAGAGATAAAATACCCACCACTCAACTCCTAACTGTCAGTTCACAGGTTGTGTTTGAAAAATGACAGGAGCTGATTGGTGTGTACTTTATCACTCTCCACTTAATCCAATACTTAGTACATCTCCCCCTGTAAGTTTACATTGCTAACATCACAGAAGTAAAATATGAGCCACAAAGGCACGATAAATTCACGCCTCAATTCTGCCATTACATCTAGCATTTTGAATTGTCTTTCTTTTTGGCACTGGGCAGGACATAGTTTTGGGTGGCTGATGCGTACAAGTTCATTACGCTAACATATCTGGCATACTGTTATAAAACATAATGAGCCTTAAGATTCTTGGCTGGTCATTACCATACTTCAAAGAGCTGAGTCTACAAAACAGAAGGACGTTTAAAGAGGCGAAAACTGTATCCCAGTCACGGGGAAGTTCACCTTGAGGACAGACATTATAGACATGCTCTATTTACGTCAAGCCATGCTAGAACTATTCAGAAATGATACCATCTTGACATCTTAAGAGGACTTGCTGCAGCACAATTACTAACATACAAGTATAACTATATCAGGCACTAGTACAAGTAAAAAAATGGCTGAATAATAAGATACAGATGTGTCCGTATACATCTATCCTAAGCTCACGCCAAATAGCTCCGTTTGACACGCCACTGGTAATACAAGCTAGCTCGCGTAAGGAGATCTGCACACGTGCAATACAGATCCTGCTCAAGCGCAGATCTTTAAACATCGTGTTTGCATACATCCCAGGATCAGGCACTGATGCCGCAGCTGCTGTGCAAATATATGCAAATGCTGCATCCGCAGGGATTTGTATGGAGACGCCCACCTTCAGCTCTGCAAATCCAGTCATCTGCGTACAAAGTCGCAGCATTTGGGGGTGATGACGGGGGAGTGGTTGGCAAAAGGCAGGCTTGTCTGTCCGTTTGAACGCTGTTGCGTGGGAATGCATAAATTAGCCATTGTGATTGCATACCCAGCTTGAGTACTCACTGCATGCAACGAGTTTAGCAATCTCTAAGTAGAGTCCGGGCTGCTGTCATTCTGCGTGAGTGGCCGATGGTACTCGATGTTACCGATGTTTATGGAGGTTTGCAAAGGTATTACGGATGTGAGATAGCAGTAGTAGGAGGCAGTGGGCGTCTCTATGCTGGCAGGGCAATTGCATTGCGATTGCAATCATTAGCATATTTTCACAGCAGACCTGTGAGCGATTACGGAGCATTGCCATCCTTAATGAACCAGGTCCTAAGATTTGAGAGTATTTGTCCTGCATGCAAAAAATAAAATAAATGTATTTGCAACCCTTGCACTGCAACATGGTTTGTTCCAGATACAAAGTTACAATACTTGTTTTAATTTGCTCCCAAATGAGGTTCTCGAGTAATTGGCTCATATAATCTACAGAAGGCGCATTTTATACTTTTTAACTCTTTGTGTCGAATTAAATTCAAAGCGATGAACTGCTGAGCAATGCTCGGATGTGTACATATTGGGCAGTTATCGTACCCCTGACATCACAAATTCTCCTGCACAACTTTATGGGGCAGACCTGCAATGTGCTGTTGCAGAACAATCCAATGTGTTAAATTGACCTGAATTACCCACTTTTGGTTTACTTTCAATTGAAGTTTTGGTGTAACAAACATTCCAACATGTTACAATATAAGAAACTAAAATGATTCACTGAAAAAAAGTTTCAGTAGACTAAACAAATATAATAAAAATGATCGCAGCTGCTTTTGAGAATACGGTGGCGTGTCGGCACAGTTTCCAGGGTGTACCGATGCCAATGCTCGCAGCTTCCCTGGCTTCAGCAGCGTGAATTTCCCGGCCACTCTGAGTAATCTGAAGGTTACTGAGATGACCGATGTTCGCGCAGATTATCTGATGCTGCGTACTCAGACACAGCAGCAGTGGCTCAGAGAACCTGGCAAGAGGCGTTTACTTACACAAGGCTCCTACTGCGGCATTACCATATTATCGCACAATCACTGCGCTCAAGGATGTAGCGACCGTGTGATCTATGGGCCTGATTCAGAGCCGCTCGTAAGCGGCCGTTCGCTCGTTCGGAGCGATGTTTTCACATCTGCGCATGCGTACGGATTTTAATACGCATGCGCGAACCAGTCAGTGCGGTCAGAAATCATTTGTTCGCTATATAGCGAGTGCCTGCTATTTTGAGTGACAGGAGGAGGCGTTTGTGGGTGGTAACAGGGGAAGGTGCTTGAAAACGGGAAGTGAAGATCCGAACGCAGGCGTGCTTAAAGGTCAAAACGGGCGTTTTTAGGGTGTGCATAATTAAAACAGCAGCGTCATCGACCACGTCACTTGGTTATTTTATAGCCAGAACTGCGCGCAAGATTGTGGTAGGAAAAACCAGCCACAAGAATAGCGAGCAGTTCATACCCTGGTCGATGTACTCGATTAATCTAATAAATAGCGGACATGATGTATGGTGCGAGCGGCCAGGGGGCGTATTTAAAAAAAAAACGACTGCATGTTTTGTTTGCTCGTTCAGACATGGAGGCGTCAACAGACTGCAAAGAGCAAAGGGTTCATTTGAATAGCCACCCCCTTTTCCTGAATGAACGTCCGCAAATTGCGAATGGCTCTGAATCAGGCCCTATGTCCATTTCTGAATCAGGTCCTAAGTCTGTCTGCAAATAACACATAATGGCAGACATGGCTGTTTTACTGAGTACATTCTACTTATCTAAATTCCACACATCATTGTAACAATATTTAGTAAGAGAGCTGACCACAAATAGAGCACGAATGTTCCAGCAAATTTCACGTTACTATATTTTTGTAGTCCTGGGGAATTTGCAAAGCCAGCAATGAAAATAATTTGGGAATTTGGAACAAATGTGACCTTTAAAAAGTCATTTCTGGAACTTGTTTCTTTAACAATTCAATAAAAATTAAAAAGACAATAATAGACAGCACAAATGTTAATTTATTGAAAAAGTAGTGATCTGCAATTGTGATATGATGAGATTTGCAAATTGATACATCAAAACCCAAAAGGAGATTTCCTTATCTCTAATCACTAGTTATGTCAAAATAATCTGTTTTATCTTGATCCGTGTTCAGATAATTAACACCTTAGATTGTAGCTGGGCAAACACCATCAGATGTAACACTCTCTAGGATAACATGACTTTTGAAAGAAATATTAAGCTCAAACATTTTCTAGGCTTAGCTGTAACTAGCACAGGGAATTGTATATACTATAGTTTTATGTTATTCCTCTTTTCAGTTTGTCTGTGATTACCAATGACCCTGTTCTTGTTTTTAATCACAAACAGGATTATTTGATAATCAAATTCAAACATGTAAAAACGTACTGTAAAGCAGCATACACACGTCAGGATTTTCTGTCCAACCATCCAACTAGTTGATTGGTTGGAATGAAAATCTGGTAATGTATGAAAGCAAATGACAATCAGCAATTTGCTCCCAAACGCCGGAAAATGGACAAAAATTGTTGGTTGAACAAATTGTTTAGATCAAATATTTAACAAACTTGTCTGACCGACCATTTTCATCCGTTTTCTGGCATTTAGGAGCAAATTGCTGATCATCAGTTGATTCAGCAATGAACGCAGTTGATTATATGCACGCAATCCCACCACATGCTTGCCCACATCTTCGGCTCCCACACTGCTCAGAAGTACCCAGTGTGTTTGCAAAGCACATTTAATGGAAGATAGAAAGTGGACATTGAGGCATCAATGTTAATACAACTCATATATTCCGACGATTGTTGTGTTCTGCGCATGCGTTTGCATCACAGTGTGGTTGCGAGAACTAGCCACTGCGACCGGGACTGCGCAGGCTACGCAGACCCATGACAGAGTGATTGGCAGGAAATGCCATTTGTGGGTGATGGGGGGGTGGTCGGGTGAACACAAGCGTGCCAATCAGGGCCAGATTAACAATGGGGCGGATGGAGCTACAGCTCCAGGCCTCCACATAAAAATAGGCCCATTGTCATGACAACATAATGTTGATTGGCCATCTGCTCTCCGCATGGTCAGCCATACATCATAAGTAGTAACATTGTATTTCTATTTACCTCACAAAATGAAGCATTTTTTTTCTTTTACATATTTAGGGAGACATTGGGGATGAGAGTATAGGGGGGTACACAGCCACACTGCATTGGTCACACCTCCTCTACGTCTCATAACAGGCCCTTGGTGATTTTCAGCTCCAGGCACATGTGGCCCTCAATCCGGCCCTGGTGCCAATGTGTTGGGGACGGCGTTGCAGGGGTATGTATAAATTATCCACTGCAATACCATACGCATACTGAGGCCTCATAGCGTGCGCTGAAGTTAGCTGTTCCTGAGTGAGGTTTGACCTGCCTTAACTGTGCGTATGGGTCCGATGTTACTCGATGTTACCGATTGATTCGCTGTATTGCCAAAGTATATGCATGTGTGTAAGGGGAAGTGTGCGTCCTTATGTTAGACTGCGATCGCAATATGAATGCACACATTTACATATCACCGCTGATATTAGCAACTGCGTTGCGTGCGTATACGCAGAATAGCAATCCTTGCTGAATCGGGCCCTTTGTACTGTTTGATTAAATAAGGGCCTGCTTCAGAGATGGACGCAATATCGGTGTTGAATGCAGTGGAGCGATATTTTGCAAGTGCACATGCATCACAGCCGTGCTGCGCACCTGCGGCGATGTATTAGCGATAGAGAGGATTTATTTGCAAAATGAGTGACAGGCAGTCCAAGTTTGGGGGAGGTAACATTGGGGGGGGTGGTCGTTAGAAAAAAGCAGGCATGTCGGGACTGTTTCCCGGGAGTGCTCTAGAGAGCCTCTGCAAATTCGTTTGCAGCTGGAGAGGCCTGGCATCTTAGGAGAGCCACTCTGTCTGAGACGGCATAGGCTTACTCAGAGGTCTGATGTGCGACCGTTGTGCGACCGATTTCCAGTGTTCCCGCTTTTGTACATAAGCGGCAGATGCTAGATTCTGGAGGTGGGTGTCTCAGTGCACGAGACGGAGGCTGAGTAATTTGCATATTTTTGCAAGATCGCTGCGTACGGAATCGCAGTCGTGGCGAGATTTGCATCCATCTCTGTACAGGCCCTAAATCCCTATATTATATAGTAGGATTATTTATTATACTGTGTGAGTAGAAAGTAATATCTACCCTTCCCCTCTGTCTAGACAGCAGTAGCTGCATTAGTCTGTAAGCTCCTAGGAGCAGGGTCGTCCCCCCTACTGTCTCACAGCCCTCTGCTCTAGCACTTCAATGACAGCCTTCACCTTCCCAGCTGTATTGTGTACTGAGAATTGTGGTTCTAATTGTTACTTGTGGTCTGTTTATGTTCTGGTTACTGTACTGTAATGTGATGTTCTGTGTACCCTGTACTGTCCTACTAGTGACATCTGTATGGCGCTGCAGACCACTTCTGGCACATTATAAATGAAATGTAATAATATTAATAATAGTCCTGGGAGAGAGTAGTAGTCTGCATTTAACAGCTGTTGATATACAGTCAGGTGCATAAATATTGGGACATTGACAGAATTTTCATATTTTGGCCTCTATTCACCACCACAATGGCTTTGAAATGAAACAAACAAGATGTGCTTTAACTGCAGACTTTCAGATTTAATTTGAGGGTAATTACATCCAAATCAGGTGAACGGTGTAGGAATTACAACGGTTTCTATATGTGCCTCCCACTTTTTAAGAGGCCAAAAGTAATGGGACAAACTAAACAATCCTAAATCTAACTTTCACTTTTTAATACTTTGTTGCAAATCCTTTGCAGGCAATTACAGCCTGAAGTCTGGAACGCATAGACATCACCAGACGCTGGGTTTCATCCCTGGTGATGCTCTGCCAGGCCTCTACTGCAAATGTCTTCAGTTCCTGCTTGTTCTTGGGGCATTCTCCCTTCAGTTTTGTCTTCATCAAGTGAAATGCATGCTCAATCGGATTCAGGTCAGGGGATTGACTTGACCATTGCATAACATTCTACTTTTTAGCCTTAAAAAACTCTTTGGTTGCTTTTGCAGTATGCTTCGGGTCATTGTCCATCTGCACTGTGAAGCGCCGTCCAATGATTTCTGAAGCATATGACTGAATATGAGCATATAATATAGCCCGAAACACTTCAGAATTCATTCTGCTGCTTTTGTCAGCAGTCACATCATCAATAAATACAAGGGAACCAGTTCCATTGGCAGCCATACATGCCCACACCATGACACTACCACCACCATGCTTCACTGATGAGGTGGTAAATTTTTGGATCATGAGCAGTTCCTTTCCCTCTCTTCTCTTCCCATCACTCTGGTACAAGTTGATCTTTGTCTCATGTGTCAATAGGATGTTGTTCCAGAACTGTAATGGCTTTTTTAGATGTTGTTTGGCAAACTCTAATCTGGTCTTCCTGTTTTTGTGGCTCACCAATGGCTTACATCTTGTGGTGAACCCTCTATATTCACTCTTGTGAAGTCTTCTCTTGATTGTTGACTTTGACACATATACATCTACCTCCTGGAGAGTGTTCTTGATTTGGCCAACTGTTGTGAAGGGGTTTTTCTTCACCAGGGAAATAATTCTTTTGTCATCCACCACAGTTGTTTTCCGTGGTCTTCCGGGTCTTTTGGTGTTGCTGAGCTCTCCGGTGCGTTCTTTCTTTTTAAGAATGTTCTTAACAGTTGATTTGGCCAGACCTAATGTTTTTGCTATCTCTCTGATGGGTTTGTTTTGATTTTTCAGCCTAATGCTGGCTTGCTTCACTGATAGTGACAGCTCTTTTGATCTCATATTGAGAGTTGACAGCAACTGATTCCAAATGCAAATGTCACACCTAGAATCAACTCCAGACCTTTTACCTGCTTAATTGATAATGAAATAACGAGGGAATAGCCCACACATGTCCATGAATAGCTTTTGAGTTGATAGTCCCATTACTTTTGGCCCCTTAAAAAGTGGGAGGCACATATTGAAACTGTTGTAATTCCTACACTATTCACCCGACTTGGATGTAATTACCCTCAAATTAAATCTGAAAGTCTGCAGTTAAAGCACATCTTGTTTGTTTCATTTCAAAGCCATTTTGGTGGTGAATAGAGGCCAAAATCTGAAAATTCTGTCAATGTCCCAATATTTATGGACCTGACTGTATCACCAGATCTAGGTCACCCTCATCTCCTATATACTTTATTCATATTCTACACATTATGGCTCAAATGTAAAAGTCTGTGATTTGTAGTCCCTGGTGAGAGTCCAGTGAGATTGCCGATATATTTAATTTGGCAATTCATTTTAAGGCAAAATCAGTTTGGCTTCGCCTTAAAACTGATTGCTACAGTACTTTAATTCTAAGAGCTATATTGCCAGAATCTCGCCGGCGCATGCAAATCCCGAGCCATTACATTTGGGCCTATAGAAATCCAGGAAGCATCAAACATATACTGTATTCTTTCTTCCATCACTTTCAAAGTCCTTTAAATGTGTAATGTAGAAAGCCTGCTTAGTCTGTAGCAAACTAACCTGCATTTTATCCCCTACACATGGTGGTCTGTACATCAGCCACGCTTCCTGGAAGTATACAAAAAGGTGAGTCTGAATTTCTCATTCCCCCATAATTTACATTCAAAGCTGTATGTACTATCTGTGTTTTCAACCCCTCCAGCATTCATATTGCTATGATCTAAACCCCCCCCCCCCCCCCTGCATCACCTGCACAACTTTTTGATCATTTCCCTGCTTGGATGCCTTATTGCATATCTTCTGACATTTCTGTGGTGAACGCAGGATGCGTTGACTATTGCAAATAAAACAACGATATAAGTAATTAATAACTTTTAAAGGCAATTTTAAAACAGGCAATAAATGAATGACAAAATGAATAAGAGGCACCAGTGCAAATATGCAAGAATGTAATTAAATAAAATAAAAAACTCTTATAAAAACCATTTGACCTCAAAATCCTTGAGAGTTTTAAAACTCTCACACCCATAGGACTTAACAAAACTCTCAAACCCATAGGACTTAGAAAAACCATTTGACCTCAAAATCCTTGTTAAGTCCTATGGGTTTGAGAGTTTTGTTAAGTCCTATGGGTGTGAGAGTTTTAAAACTCTCAAGGATTTTGAGGTCAAATGGTTTTTATAAGTTTTTTATTTTATTTAATTACATTCTTGCATATTTGCACTGGTGCCTCTTATTCATTTTATCATTCATTTATTGCCTGTTTTAAAATTGCTTTTAAAAGTTATTAATTACTTATATCGTTGTTTTGTTTTTTACTGAAAATGGCATTTTTCCGATTATGGACACAAATACCCTGCAAACATGGCCGCCGCCTATATGACAGACGCTGACTCCTCACCAAGCCACAGTCTATTAAGCTTCTAGCGCAAGGGTATTGACACGAGAGATCCGGAAACAGGTGACCGGAAGTGACGTTACGAGCATGAGAGAGAGACTTGGAACGCAAACTTCCAGATGAGATGATCACCGGTCAACACCACCTGAGGTCACATTATCCGGTCTGGTCTGTGGACAGAGATGGAGCAGAAGGAGCAGGATTTTAACAGGGAGGCTATGTGTTTTAGTCTGGCAAGTTGATCCATGTCTGGCAATAGGTTCTAGTGGATGATTGTTAGGATCATTAGGCGGGGTATATATATTGGAAGGTTGGCATGTCTCCTCATACCTTGAAAAAGATACAATCGTATCGAAACGCGTTGGTGGAGGAGCTGAGTGGGGATTTTTCTGGACACTTCCCAGCAGGTCAGTTTGACAACTACCGGGGACGCTTGATGTTTGGACTTATGCACTGTTGTCTACTAAACTGGTAGACCAATTCATCTGGTGAGGGTCCATTCATTCCACACACGCACTTGTTCTATATAAATTATGTTTTAATCTGTGTTTGGAATTAAATAGTATTACAGTATTTTGGAATTGTTTTTCTTTACATATGCAACATTGGAGACTGTTGGAGCCACAAGTTTTTATCTATGCTGGTTTGTCTACTTTATTCATAGTAGACCATCCCTAATGGTATGAGTCTGTATAAGAGGGGGGTCATTTTTTCTGAGATACATCAAGGAATAATATCTTAAATGTACTACACTATGGATTTTCTATTGTTTTTTTATTGAGGTCTAGATATCTTAGAGCGCCTGAGGAATATTGTTGGTAATATTTTCTATTTTAAAATATTCTGGTGGAGTGTGAGTGACACTTTCTTTTACCTTCAACCACGGGCTGCTATAGGGCGCATGGTATTTTTGCCACTATTTTCTTATTATATGGAAAATAAAGGCTAAGATCACCTGGTATTCCTTCTCACCTTGTACTTTTGTAAAGACGTATATTAATGGGATGCAGTCAGGATGCCGATGGTCTAAATGCCGACTGTCAGCATCGCGACTGTTAAATCCTGGCAAGTGTCTAAAGACCGGCGTTGAAATCCCGGCACCGGTCATTAAACCTACGCCAGGAGCCCGACACCCGGCTTACCAATCAAAGGTAAGCCGGGCGCCGGGTGCGGACAGCCGTTCAGGTTTAGGGTTCCCGGGGGGAATCAGGGTTAGGCACTCCCCCGGGAGGATAGGTTTAGGCTAGAGGAAGGGGAGGTTAGGGTTAGGCACCCCCTATGGGACTTAGGTTTAGGCGGCGGGTAAGGTGGGTTAGGTTTAGGCACTTAGTGGGGGGATTAGGGTTAGGCTCTTGGGGGGAGGTTAGGGTTAGGCACCTCTAAGGGAGGGTTAGGGGGTAAAATTTGGTTAGCAAATACTTACCTTAGACGATCGAGATTTTTACCCCTGCCTGGATGATGCTGTCGTATGTATTCCATTTTAACAGTGTGATATTTTTATATTCTTAAATGTAAGTGCCACTAGTATCTCTAAAATGTTGCCTTAGAGAGCTATTTTCAACATGGCTTATTAGAGTAACCATTCGTCCTGAGGCAGAAGGGGAAATTACACAGACCGCTGGCTTAATACTTTTGGCATGTGGTGCCTGAGAGTGCTGATCAGCTGGAGAATATATTTTTTTTCCTAAAAAGACACTAGTGGTTATATTCTGGGATGTGAAATTGGCTTATATGGCCTAACAGCTGGCTGACCTTTGGCCTGATCAGGTAGATTCCCAGTGATAATCCCCACACGGTACTTTGTTACACAATCCAGCAGGATATTGCTATCTAGGACCAGCCCCATCTAGTCTATGCCACAGGAACATAAATGACTGAGAACAGGGAGCCCTTCTGTCCAGACCATGTTCTAGATCTGACTTCAGACATGCTAGAGGTTATGGCTTTAGTGGTCTAGGATTGAGCTAAAGGATTGGATATGCTAAGACTCAGTTGACTGGTAAATTTCTCCATTTAGTGTACTGTTTTCTAGTAAGTCCTCTATGCAATGAATTCCCAAGCCTTAAATACAAAGAATGGTCCAAGCAACCTGCGCCCCAGGACTGCAGCTCAGTCCAGGCTCAGGAGCACCAATCCTCCAAGTACACAAATACACAAATAGAAATATGACCAATACAGAAAGCACTGTCCCAAAAATGGAATATGCCCGTCTTCTTCTATTCCCGATGTTGAAGATACAATACTCTCAGAAGGGATAAGAAGGGTTGCTTTACTAAAACAGTTGAATGTTTAGTCAGAGATGACTTGGAGAAATACACCTTAAAACCCATCAAAAATATGAATCTGTCTAAAGAAGAGAGAATGGCATTAAAACTCCTAGAGATAATAAACAAATTGTAATCAAACCAGCTGATAAAGGGGGCAGTGTAGTGGTTATGGATGTGGAGGAAAATAATGCGGAGATCATCAGAAAGCTGTCAGACAGATCAACATACAAACAATTGAGGGGTAATTCCACTGATGTAATTGCCAAAAAATTAGAAACATTTCTGGAAATGTATACTTCCAAGGGGATTATTACAGAAACAATATTAAAATCAACTCTCTATTCCGGTAATCTGTATTACCCAAAATACATAAAAACAAAGAAACCTCTAGATAGTCCTATTGTAGCTGGGACAAACTCAATACTATCAAATTTGTCTCACTATCTGGATCACCAACTACAACCTTTAGTGCAGGAGACTCCATCTAATCTTACAGATACGATCTCAGTGATTAGGACACTTTCAGAAATATAATGTAAAACTGGATATAAGATGGTGACAACAGATTTCAGATCGTTATACATGATTATTGATCACCAGTTAGGGCTTAATGCAGTTAAATTCTTCTTGGATAAGAATGATACATCTGATGAATACAAAAGGTTTATTTTAGAGGGTATTATGATGATATTGCAAAATTATTTTTTTTGGCTTGATGATACATTTTTTCTTCAATTGACAGGAACTGCCATGGGTACCAGACTGGCTTCAAATTACACCAATCTTTTTATGGTGTGGTGGGAGACCGACTCGGTTTGGAGTGGCCACCAGTTTGGGGCCAATCTGGTGACATGGTGATGTTGTATAGATGACATTCTATTTATTTGGAGTGGCGATCAAACATCTCTAGCTTCATTTTGGCTGTATCTTAACAACAACAACACATCTAATATTGTTTTCACATTCAATATTAGTGAATATATGATAAACTATTTGGATTTAACCCTATATATAGAAGAAAATCAAGCAAAGACCAAAATTATGTAAAATCCACTAACTGCAATTCTTTTATAGAGTATAATAGCAATCATCACTACAACTGGCTAAAAAGTATCCCCAAATAGACAGTTTCAGCACATTAGATGTCATTGTACGGATATCTAAACTTATGAGATACAAGCTGAAACACTAGGGAAATAATTTTCGACTAAACGATGATACCCAAATAGTGAAAAAAGCCATGAGAAAAGGTGTAGAGCTTGACAGAATGGAGGCCATATCTAGGGTTAAAGTAATGAATAACATCCAGTAGATGTCAAAAATTCCATTCATAACTCAATTTGAAAAGATTTGACTAAACATTGGGATATTTTGACTAATGATCCTCTTCTAAAACAGCATATAGAATCACGTCACAGTTTTGTGTACCCCAAAGCACGTAATATTAGAGATAATGTAGTAAGAAGTGCTATTGCTAAACCCTAATTAGGTGGTAACATGAAATTAAAAGATTTCTTTCGTTGTGGTACATGTAGTATGTGCAGAAGGTGAGTACAAAAACAAGGCACTTTAAATCAAAACAGCAACTAATATTCACACGGGAGTGTAAAACACTGTAAATCCCGGCACCTAGGAATTAACAGGTGAAGTTTATCATTCTAATAAAATTAAAATAACATACACAGTGTTGTAAATGACATATGTGTCATACAGAAATTAATATATATATATATATTATATATATGTACATATATACAATGTTGCGAATTGGCACTCTGGATAATCTGTAACTCTCTGATGTACATATATATATATATATATAATGTCCATGGATCCGGCACCCTGCAAAAAAAAACGATGTCTTTACCCTGTTGCTTGGTTAAATGCTATAATAAACAGACAGGATAGATGTGGCACTCGGGTTTCAATAAATCACACAATACCAATTTTTCCTGGGGTCAATGTTTCAATAACTTCCCTGATGAAAATGCACAGTTATTGAAATGTTGACCCCAGGAACTATTGGTATTGTGTATATATATATATATATATACACACTTATTTATATATATATATATATATATATATATATATGTGTGTGTGTGTGTGTGTTTCATCCGCAGCAAGTCTTGGATGACATATTGCTAGAAGTCCAAAAACAGTGAAATGACTAGAAGTATTTTAAGGAAAGACTGCGACCAGTGACCCAAAATACTGAGAAAAATAAATCAATTCAATAAATTCATGAAGGAATAGCTGGATGATAAATTACAACAATACCAATTTATTACTAAATAAGTAACAAATCACATATCACATATAGCATTCACAATAATACCAGCATTTGAAAGCAAAATATAAGAAAAGTTCCAAAAAATACAGTATAAATATAAATAAATACACAAATAACCACAATATGAAGCAAATAATTGGATCCTAAATAAAAAAGTTGTTTGACTTTGTTTATAGTAATACAGGTTGAGTCTTCCATATCCAAAATGCTTGAGACCAGGGGTATTTTGGATATCGGAATATTCCCTATTTTGGAATATTTGCAAACCAAATTGAAATGTCTTAGGAATAGGGCCCAAATCTTAACACAGAATGCATTTATACTTTATATACACCTTATACACACAGCCTGCAGGTAATTTTATACAATATTTTCAATAATTTTGTGGCTCAAACAAAGTTTGTGTACATACATGAATTTTATTTATGTTTCATATACACCTTATACACACAGCCTATAGGTCAATTATACTTTATTTTTAATTATTTTGTGCCTCCATCAAAGTTTGTGTACATTGAACCATCAAAAATCAAAGGTTTCACTATCTCAGTCATGCGAAAAATATTCCGTAATTCGGAATAGTCCATATTTCGGAATATTTGGATATGGGAGACTCAACCTGTAAGAACACCGGGGACTCCTGTGGTGATAATAACAAGAGTCCTTTGGAGTATTAGTCTCTTTAATTCCAAAGAGAAAGTTCTTCATTATTTCCGGCGAATGAACTTTGATCGAGATCCACAGATAGCTAATATTTTGGTACAATGTTACTTATGAAGGATGCGCTGATATCAGTGATGAGAGAAAGAAAGTATCAAAATATACTCACCAGCCAATAGGAGCATCTGTGAAACATTGATGTGCAGCCACTATATGTCCACGACAGGGTGCGCACCTCTGGTGTAGGTAGCCAGCAAATTATGGGAGAGCCAGGCGGCCACGGGAGCATTCAGCGGCGATGTCCACGCTGCACGTCTCCTATAGGAGGCCAAATTTTCACAGCCCGATGTGAAAATACTACACCACTGAGCTGTGAAAATGTGGCCTCCTCCTGACGTGGACATATAGCGGCTGCACACTATATTTCTCTCATCACTGACATCAGCAAATTCTTCATAAATAACATTGTACCAAAACATTAGCTATCTGTGGATCTCGATCAAAGTTCATTCACCTGAAATAATTAAGAACTTTCTCTTTGGAACTAAACAAGCGAATACTCCAAAGGACTCTACCTCCCCAATGTTCTTATGCTTTAAACAAAGTCAAAATACTTTTTTATTTAAAATCTAATTATATGCTTTATATTGTGGCTATTTGTGTATATATATATATATATATATATTTTATTTTATTATTATTTATATTTTTTTCTAATATTTTGCTTTCAAATGCTTGTAATATTGTGAATGTTATATGTGATATGTGATTTGATACTTATTTGGTAATAAAATGGTATTGTTGTAATTTATCATCCAGCCATTCCTCTATGAATTTATTCAATTGATTTATTTTTCGAGGTATTTTGGTTCACTGGCACAGTCTTTCCTTAAAATACTTTAAATCCACACAAACAGGGAAAAATGTTTGAAATTGATGACTTTGTCACAAGTAATACCAAATACTGCCTATATTTATTGGAATGCTCATGTGGGAGTCAGTATGTAGGAAGAACTTCGGGGATGCTAAAAGAGATACTGGCTGTACATGTAAGAAACATTAAAAAAAGGACTTAAACACATAACGTTTCTTTACATTTCAAACAAGTACATCAATGTGATATTAAACATCTAGTTTCCTTTTTGTGATATTAACGCTTTCAAACCTAATTGGAGAATTAATGATAGGGACAATAGGTTAGCGAAAATGGAGATGAGAATGATATATTTACTGAAGTCCTAAGTATTTAGAGGTTTAAATGTCGATTTTGAGATGAAGTGGTTTTTATGAAATTAGTATTTACCGTATATACACTTTGAACTGCACTTTGAAATAAGCACCATTGCACTTTACTGTGTTTTTTTTATTATGTTTATTGTTGTAGTAATACATATTTTTTACATTTGTACATATGAAATTTGGGGTCTTTGGAAAATTATGTACCAATAAGAGAATCTTCACCTACTGATATGTGAACCCAGACCTCTACAAAATGGCGTCTGTTTGTCACAAGATAATATCCTATTATTCAACACAGAGCCCTATGATGTTTGCCCTCCATTGGCCGGAAATTGTTATACATCACTTCTGGTTTGCACTTCATGGACAGGAAGTCTATATCATCTATATCCTCTGACTACGCCAGGGACCGCAAACCAGAAGTTCCCATGGTAACCAACTTCTGGGACACCAGGTGCTGTCCATGTGGATCATTTTGGGTGCCAATTCCCATTTCAAGTGAAATTATACACGGAGAACTTGTGTAAATAAACGACTTGGATTGTAATCTGCAACAATGTATAATTTCTATTTTCCCTTTATTTGTGTTTAATTATTATATATGTAGGATGTAATAATGGAGCTATGTTTAATGTTATGATATTTTTTACATATTATTATTATGTTTAACTAGATATAGGAGGTGGATATGATTTCCATGTCTTAGTGATAGCTGACCAATGATCAACTCCCTAATTAACATCAGGGTAAGAGAGGGGGTATATATTTCGGGCTTTGGAAGGTCCCAGTACACCCTGAGGAAGGACTGAGGCAGTCAGAAACGCGTTGGTGGTAAAGGGAGACTCTCTGCTGTTGCGGACCCACCTATACATTGTTTCCATCTTTTGTATTGACTTATTCCATCTCATTCTGGGTGAGGAGGATTTGTTTGGTGTGAATCCATGTACTGCTGGGGACACAAGCAAGGGACCATGTTTTGTTTTTCGTTCTAAATATTTTATTTTTTGGAATAAATTTAATGGAAATTACTCTGTTTCAGTGATGTTGATGGTGTTCACTTACCTGTATGGAGTCATGATACCATGTGCTTGTATATATAAAGAAACCTTTTCGAGGAATGTCTATACCTGTACCCAGGTGAGTTATTTCCCAAAGGGAATGAGCTTTGAATTTATAACCGTTCTACTGAATGACGGATTTTGTGAGAAGTTTAAAAGATACCTTTATATGAATGCATTTCACTTTAATGTAGGGAGTTGTTGACACACCTACCTAATCACAGTGTTTATATATCGGAGGATAACTATATGTTACAACTTTCTTTCCCTCTGCAACTCCCAAGCCTTAGTTATCATCTTTAATCTTGTCCTCCCCATCTGGTATCTTTCCATCATTATTCAAGCATGCAGTATAGTTCTTACTGCAAAACTGAAAGAAAAAACTCCTACTTTGTCATCTCCATAGAGCTGATACTAACATCCAAAGCAGCTTATTGGTTTCAAAGAAGACATTGGAACGAGTGCTGACAGATGAAGTAGAGAGGAGGTTGACACAAAAAAAGCAACTCAAGGAACCGTTACATACAGTGGTGTAACTATAAATTTTGCTCCCCCCTGCCAAAAAAGTTTCTGGTGCCCCCACCATGGCATTTTGGTAAAACTTATACAGGGCCATTTCTAGGCAATTTGGCTCCCAGTGCGAACAGTTAAAAATGCGCCTCCACCCTTCATAGACAGTTTACATTATTTGTAATTTTTCCTCCTTATAGTAATGCCCCTTACACATTATGCCTCATATGCCACACACCGTAATGCCAATTACACATTATGCCACACACCGTAATGTCCATTACACATTATTCCACACACCGTAATGCCCATTACACAATATGCTACACACCGTAATGCCCAATACACAATATGCCACACATTGAAATGCCCAATACACATTATGCCACACACCATAATGCCCATTACACATTATGCCACACACTTTTATGCCCCACAGTGAGACTTCTAATTACTTTTATATTACCTGCTCATTGTCAGGGGTCTCTTGCTTGTTGTCAGGGGTTTATGCTTTGGGTTTCATGCTCGTTGTCAGGGGTTTCATGCTCGTTATGAGGGGTCTCATGCTCATTGACAGGGGTTCCATGCTTGTTGCCAGGGGTTTCATGCTTGTTGTCAGGAGTTTTATGCTCATCAGGGGTTTCATGCTCATTGTCTTGTCAGGGGTCTCATGCTCGTTGACAGGGGTTCCATGCTTGTTGCACATCCTAATATTAAACATGATAATAGGTGCTACCATGCTGAGACCAGTAGTTCTACAGCAAAAAGGAGAGGGGGGAAGGAGCAGGTGCACACTATATAGCACTAAGAATACAAATGATCAAAATATCTATAATAGACTGCAATAATTAACATGGTTTTAAATGTAAGGTTTCTTAGTACATGTTTGGCCAAAAATGTTTGCCCACCTACCACGTCACGGTGAACCTTATACAGGTGGGGTCCCTAACATCTCTAATACTGACACACTAATTAATTTATCAAGGACTTACCTATCATAGAGCCCATTAGATGTGTGTACTGCAATGCAAGGACCCATACCAGTTAAAATCACCTGGGGGCAGGCAGGAAGAGTGCTAGCCCAAAGAAGGGGTCTCACCTTCAGAATGTACCTTAAATACACACACACAGGAAATGGGAGGGGCTGGGCTGCACATCCTAATATTAAACATGATAATAGGTGCTACCATGCTGAGGACCAGTAGTTCTACAGCAAAAAGGAGAGGGGGGGAAGGAGCAGGTGCACACTTTAAGCACTTATCATGTTTAATATTAGGATGTGCAGCCCAGCCCCTCCCATTTCCTGTGTGTGTGTATTTAAGGTACATTCTGAAGGCGAGACCCCTTCTTTGGGCTAGCACTCTTCCTGCCTGCCCCAGGTGATTTTAACTGGTATGGGTCCTTGCATTGCAGTACACACATCTAATGGGCTCTATGATAGGTAAGTCCTTGATAAATTAATTAGTGTGTCAGTATTAGAGATGTTAGGAACCCACCTGTATAAGGTTCACCGTGACGTGGTAGGTGGGCAAACATCTTTGGCCAAACATGTACTAAGAAACCTTACATTTAAAACCATGTTAATTATTGCAGTCTATTATAGATATTTTGATCATTTGTATTCTTAGTGCTTATAGTGTGCACCTGCTCCTTCCCCCCTCTCCTTTTTGCTGTTTCATGCTTGTTGTCAGGGGTCTCATGCTTGTTGTCAGGGGTTTCATGCAGAAGATGCAGCTTTCTGCATTTTCTTCCAGCGGTGCCAGCATTCCGGGCACTTCCAGGTAATGCTATGTGCACTGTGCTTCCCTGACAGATGCTGGATGCCAAGTAGGACCTCTAGCATCTTTCTCCTCCTAGGTGGTGGCCATTTTTGGAGGGATATTTACAGCAGATTCCATGCGGACTGTTAGACAGCATGGAATCTGCATAAACACTGTTCCCAAGCCACCGCGCCCCCCAAGCCATCGCACCCTTCAAAGCCACAGCAGGGTCTGCGGGGGCTATTGTTATTCCCCCTGGATACAGAATTAGGATGGGAACCAGGATAAGGCATTGTCAGGCATTGTCATTGTGCCTCAGCACAGTTTTGCAAAATGTATACTCAGTAAATTACCACTACTGCTATATTAAGAGCAATTTCTATAAAGAAAGTTAGGAATGTATTGTGAATCTGTGTTCGCCTCCCCCCTTCTCACAAATTGTTTATCTTAGATTTTATTGCATACCAATTTAGTGTGTGTTGAGCTTTTGGGGTGGGGGTCCCAATCAGTGAGCACAGAGACACATGTTTGTAACTTTATTACTGCTCACTAAGGCTGCATAGCCTGTGGCTGCCATAGTCTGTGTTAAGCTTCAAAGTGTTCAGATTATAAGTGTAATTACAATTTGATAACTAAGTCGGAGTTACGCCAGAGTTAAACTGGAGGAAAACTGAGGGAAAACAAACTTAAAACCAGATCACTTTCTGAACGACAACAAGCAACATACTTATGTGAATTAACAAAATCACCATCTTCTGCTGTATGCATATCTGAAACTACTTACTGCACTCACTGCTTGGACATTGCAAATACTTCCCCTATCTGCGTGCTGCTCTTGTTCATTGATCTTTGTTGATCATAGCACTTTGGACTGGATCAGCTCGGGTACATTGTAATTTTGTCCTCATACTACATAAATTAAATTTTTATTGCCTTTTCCAATTGCGTCACATCTATCCACTTTAATCCATTTGTTTAATAACGAATTCCTGCACCCACATACCTCTCTTTATATATCACTTTTGGAGCTGTGCTCATACATTAGCAACACTGTTCTTTTACCTGTATTTTTGAACATTTAACAACTTTAGGGCCTGATTCAGAACCGCTCGTAAGCGGCCGCTCGTTCGTTCGGAACGATGTTTGCACATCTGCGCATGCGTACGGTTTTTAATACGCATGCGCGAACCAGTCAGTGCGGCCGAAAATCGTTTGTTCGCTATATAGCGAATGCCTGCTATTTTGAGTGACAGGAGGAGGCGTATGTGGGTGGTAACAGGGGAAGGTGCTTGAAAACGGGGAGTGGAGATCAGAACGCAGGCGTGCTTAAAGGTCAAAACGGGCGTTTTATGGGTGTGCATAATTAAAACAGCAACGTCATTGACCACGTCACTGGGTTATTTTTTAGCCAGAACTGCTCGCAAAATTGTGGTAGCAAAAACCAACCACAAGAATAGCGAGCAGCTCATACGCTGTTCGATGTACTCGATTAATCTATTAAATAGCGGACATGACGTATGATGCGAGCGGCCAGGGGGCGTTTTTATCAAATAAACGAGCGCATGTTTTGTTCGCTTCGTCCAGACATGGAGGCGGCAACAGACCGCAAAGAGCGAACGGTTCATTTGAATAGCAGCCCCTTTTTCTGAACGAGCGTACTGCTGCTTACGAGCGGCTCTGAATCAGGCCCTTAGTCCACACTGTCTCTACATCACACAGCCCTCCACTTACTTATTACCTCATCCACGGCATGAACACTCTTACTTCCAACACCCCCCCTTATTTAGTGCCCACATAATCCTCTACTTTATCCACCCCCATCCTCCCCCTCTTGTCTTCTCCACTTGCTGTTCCCCCTATTTTCTCTCATCAGTCTGCTTTCCAACCCTCTGCTTCTTCCCCCCGCCTTTCCTGTTCCTCCACTCTCAACCACCTCCCCTCCCTCCATGGCCTTGTTACACCATCACTATGCCCTCCTGGTTCTGCCTGTCACCTCCAGGGCTGCCAAGAGAAATTCTGGGCCCGCGTACTGCAACATCCTGTGGGACCACATCATGTTGGGCATGGCTGCACCCATTTGTGAGTGGGTCTATCATGTGAGACGCACCCACTCACAGAAGCATGGCATAGCACCCAGCAGCTGGGACTAAAGTAGTCACTACTGTATTAGGATGGCGGGACAGTCCCATAATAGCTGCATTTTTTATCAGGATGTATGTAGATGCTAAAATGTAACACACTATAATTAAAGTGCTACAACTTTATTTTATACATCTCTCAAATAAATAACACATAAACAAAATCTATTTTCTGTCATAGAGATAGATGTATGAAGGATTAATTTTTACATAACATCAGGTCATCTTAAACACACACATTCCGCAGCACATATCCTAACCCACTGCTCCATGCTCCTTCCTCACTATCTACCCCATCTGTGTTGCCCCTGTCTGTCTGCCCTTCCCCTTTATAATGTAAGCTCTCACGAGCAGGGCCCTCTTCCCGTAACGTGCTTCTCCTCCCCCTACTTATAGTATCATTTACTCCTAACTCCCCACAACAGCACCTAACACCTGGTTGCTCATGTCCTGCTGCTTGTGTTATGCAGCTATGTGTATAAACCATGTCCTTGTCCTGTATTGTTTTGTATTACTATTAACTGTTTTTCTTGTGTGCTCATTTATGTACTGTGTAAGGCGCTGCGGAACCTTTGTGGCACCATATAAATAAAGGATAATAATAATAAATTGTCCTGAAGACCCCAATAGTGCATTGCTTGTATGAGAAGTGAGTGGTTGACAGTAATAAATGTAGCAGAGAGTTACAGTCTTAAAATCATGGACCACATTAGTCAGTGGAATCTATGTAGAGTATTAGGTACAAAAGCCTGACCAAAGCGGGTCTGATAGGTTACGTGAGGAGAAGAAGCATGTGAGTCAAGGGGGGGGTTCAATTAGCAGCGATAATGCAAACTTTTCATACCGTTCGCTGTTGCGAATGTTGCTTTTCTTGTCTATGCACGCTCCCGTTTTTCACACAGTTCAATTCCAAAAGTCATGATGCGGCATTCACGGGGAAAATTCTTCTGGTTTTACCCGTGATAACTATAGCTGAAATGGGGAAATCTGTCTGTACACCCCAAAAAAGCAAAGTGATATGGGATAAGAATATTTAAGTGTATTAGTGGCCCTAATAAAAGTATTTGGGGTTCTTAAATTGTGTCCTATGGCTGTTATATGCATGAAATAGTCAAATGATAGAAAGCAAGTGGTTTGGTTTTGCTAAATAAATATTCTTTTTAAATTGGGGGTGCATAAAAATGCCTATAAGTATATATTTGTGTCATTTAAAAACCTTTCAAAATACACCTCTAAAACCCTCCTGCAATCCTAAAAACACCTGTCTCATTCATAAAACCCCTTATACTTGTCCCACATCAATTAACCCATTTTCTGGCACTTTGTACTTTTTCACCCCAGAAATGACATCATTATTGTTCAAATTAAACTAACCAAGTCCTGACATTTTTATTATGAAGTAGGGATTTTCCCCAACTTTTCACCTGGTGGTCAAAACGTATTTGCGTAAAATGCATTTGAAAATTTGTACCAGCGAAAACCGCATCTAATAGGATAGTGCGTTAAGTAAAAATTCGTACAATAAGCCGTTTTTTGCGGAAAGCGCCTTATAGCTGCTAATTGAAGTCTCCCCCATAATCTAGGATAGTCTTACATGCAAAATGTGTTTTTTTCAAAACTTGACCAATGGCTGAATGCTTGTTTAATGAAGGCTGTAGGCGATACCTAAGTGTGGAATGAGCACAAGGGTACAGTGGTCAATTGATATGTGAGGGCAGGGCTGTACGAGCCGTGTCGTCACGCAGGACCCTAGGGGTGGCACCACCACTGCCCAACAGCCCTTGCATGTGGCTTGAACGGCTCCCAGCAGCCTGTATCACTGTTGCAGAGCTGCCCAGATGCTTCGAGAATGCACCCTGCAGCCTCTACAGCCATCTAGAGCATCCTGAAGATGCTTCAGGCAGTGCTGTACTTCCTGGTGCTGGTGGCCTCACCCTCAGTGTGACATCAAGATGTCACATGTTCAGGGGGTGGGGCTGGCGCAATGTTGCCTTGCTCTGGCACTGCAGGGATAGGTAGAATAAAGCTGTTGCTTAGGGAAGAATTTGTCTTAATGGATCTTGTTAATCCTGCCCTTGTGATTGATGACAATGCAGCCTATCACTTCACCAGAATGCAGAGCTGTCAGTGGTTCCTAATGAAGTGTTAGAGTGCATATGGAGCATTGTAATCATTCCTGCCTCCATGGTATCTTCCCTGTTTTTAAATGACGACTGATTTTAAAGTAAACTCTATTCACATTAAAAAAAAATAATAATAATTTGTATGAATAACCAGCACATTCATCCATCCACATCTGTATCAATGGACTGCTGCAATAGTGTTTTAGTTGTAACCAAGGGCGTATTTATAATGGGTGCACGGGCCCCGCTCCGCACACCCTAGACCCATATTATACTTACCTCTCCAGAGTCCCACGTCAGCGCTGGTGTCTGTGCTGTAAAAAACAGCTGGAAAATGGACACCACGGCCATTTTCCCATCATTTGTGCATGCGCAGTACAGGGAAAATGGCCGCTACGGCCATTTTCCCGGTGACCTGCGCACAGGGGCATCTGAAGAGAGGAGGGGGCCTACGTGCACTTCCCGTGCAGGGCCCCTTCCTCTCTCCCTGGTGGCCGGCAGCCCACTAGATTGTGCCAGGTGTACACTGCAGAATCGCAGAACGCGGCGGCCGCGGGAATTTTTCCGGTGTTCTGTGCGTGCGCAGTAGACTCTGGGCACTAGAGTTTCAAATAATATGGTTGCAGTGTTGGCACGCACTGCAACCATTATAGATATCCCACTGCCTGTGCATGCGCTATAGACTCTGAGCACACTCTAGTGCCCAGAGTCTTTAAGTGCGGCGCTGGCCGTGCACAGCCCAGTGCGCTGCTGGCCGTTTGGACGGAGAGGAGGGGGCCCGTGACGGAGACTGCACACGGGCCCCCTCCTCTCTAGAAACGCCTCTGGTTGTAACAGTTGTAAAAATCTTGCTGTGAATTCAATAATGAAAATAGTTTTAGACAATTCTATCTTTTAACATTAATGGATTGTACTCAGTAACAAATTGAATTGCTTAGGTGGCAATTAATAATCTGCATAAAATAATAAATAACAGCTGTGATCCTCTTTGAGACGTACTGGTTGGTCTTCAACGATTAGAGATTTAGCATAAAGGAAATCAATGTCTATGCACTTAAACCTATGTGTAATAGTGTTATACAGCGTTCCCTAATTGCAGATGAATAGATGAAAAAGCAAAGCAAGTCTAAGCTAACACTGTCCATGTATAATTCCAGATAGGAAGGAAACATTTCCCATTACTTATGCTGCAACTGCTATTTCCTAAATCACAGACACAATTCAGTGCATCTACCAATGTGATCTACCAGGGGAGATAGAGCAACTCTCAATTAATTGTGGGTTCTGGTGCAGCTATTGGACAGTAACAAAATAGAAAGTGAGACAGAAGTTCATTTAAGAAAATATTTGTAGGATTTTTTACATTCTCTTTAAAAAATGCAAATACGGCACAATCCTGTTTTGGGGCTTTTATGTTTGCCAAATGTCGCTAGTTTGTTCTTAAAATAAATACCTCACCTACGTGTGTTAGAGAATACCAAAAAATAACTTGATAAGATCGGCAGGTGGCCTGACACTGGGGACTACCACTGCTTCAGTTCCTTCATCTACTGTATTCTGACTGACGCATCACCAGATGAGTGGGTACCACTCTCTCATCCCACCCACTTCCTATAGTAGATGTTGGCAGGATGGGGAGTGTAATGCCAGGAATCGCGGATCTGTGCGGAAGGGGTGGGGCACATATGAAGCAATTCTCTTCGAATTACGTTCTGTCATTTTAGCCATGCCCATTCCCCATAGACCCCCAATTTGTAGTATTACGTTGCAATGGGGGAGGGCATAATCATGCAAAGTCCTGTCCACGCCCTCAGTGATCACCTGCATCTCATCTCCGGGCTTCTCCCAGGGAGAAGAAAAATAAAGTCAGCAAGTACGCTATATACAGCGCCGCAACTAGCGCCCCTGCCTCTTCGTGCATGATATGACGCTTAGGGGCGGAGCCCTACTGGCACCCGGCACTCCAGCAGCAGTGCACGGAAAGTCTTCAAGACTCTCCGGGCAGCAAACAGGGCAGAATGCCTGCAACGGGCACTACGGGGGCTGTACTGCTGCATTGATTCTGGCTGCAGGATGCCGTTCCAACCACCCTGCAAGCTAGAAGAAAGGGCCATGGGGGCAGAAACTGTGCCCCCCACAGAGCCTCTGCGCTCTGTGTGACGGCACCGTATGCACATAGCTAGTTAAGACCCTGGCTATATACAGTGAGATTGTGCATTTAAAATATAATACAGTCTACTATTTTAAATGACCCTCCCTAACTCTCTCCTTCTACTTTATTCATGCAATTCCCCACTCATCTCCTGTAATTCATCTCACATCCTTGGGCAAACAACCACTCATGTAGCCATCTATGTGCTAGAATGTGGTGACCATTTTCTTGTAGCACACATTCTCCTTCTCCCCTGTGTTTCCTCCATGGTGGGCGGAGAATGATGAGGTCATCACTGTGTTGCACCCACCTAGGCTAGTCTCATCAAGATTGCTAGACTCTTTAGGGAGTCAGGGAGATGACAATTAGGGATGGCCATCGACCATTGATCAATCATAATCATCGATGGTTTATGGCCGATGTTGAATATTTTTACCATTAATGGCTAAGAGCCAATGGTTCTTAGCCATCGATGAACGAGTGGGAGGCGATGGTGGTTTTTTTTCTCGGGCGGGACGTGGCTTAGCCCTGCCCCTGGCACCACTAAGCCCTGCCCCTGTTTTTTGATTGGCCTGCGGCTCTCCCCCACAGCGGTGGCCAACGAGGGGTGCAAATTATCGATGGTTCACCATAGATGGTTTGTGTGCCACCCCGCCGAAGGCTATCCCAAATCACAACTATTTAATTGAGTCTCTCTGACATTCAAGGAGAGTCAGAAAGTAGGAAGAATATCCATAGTTGAGTCCCTGGAGCAGATAATACATTTTGGAATTTGTGACTGAAAGTTTTCAAACTATGGCACTGGAACAGCCAAGCAACACAGCTTACAAATACCAATAATTCCTGTAGCACTTGTATGTACTGTATTTATTTGTGAACGTGACTGTGTTTTAGAGCCTTCTAGCCGTAAATATATATTAAGAGCTACTGAAAGTATATTAATCATTTAAATCAATTTGTCTTCCTGATTAGCTGCATAAAAGAAAACATGATTTTATTAACTAATCTTAACTACTGAGAATGTTTGTTCTGCTCTGTAAACATAGTTTTGTTCTGAAAATCATGAAGCCGTGGAGGCACAAACACTCTGTTGTGAACAATAAAAAGTAATAATCCTTAGAATACTAAATATTTTTTGACTCAATGAAGGGGAAAATAGGCAAATTCTCCCACGTTACCAGGGGAGGAAAAGGAAACAAATGCAAACTCCCACGTACAGTAATTGTTCAGCTCCAACACAGTAGAGAAATAACACAACCTTATTACCTTTGCATATTTCATAATAGTATAAATAACTGATTTGTGTGATAAATGGCTTCATCGGTTCGACTATAAGAAACACACACAAACTGTATAATAAGATGTATTTATGAACTTTTGCTTCACAGAGGAACACTTGACAACACAATATCCTTGCACCAGTTTGACAAGAATGACATCAGCGATCACTTTATTTTTGCACATCATAGGGATTAGCTACTATCGAAGCCCCTGTCCCCATACGTGATTTCTGGTAAATCTGGATGATCTTTAATTTCTTATTGCCGTGATAGGACTGCGCGATAAAATATCTCATATATAGCTTGTTTGAAATGAATCAATGATCGCCTCTAAATATAAAAAACAAATTTATTCACATTTCACAACCTACAATAGATTAGGGGTGAGCGGGTTCGGATTTCTGAAATCCGAACCCCCCCGAGCCCCCCCGATCCGAGTCCGATCCGAATCAGGCTCGACTTTTCCCGCCTGACTCGGATCTGAAATCGAGGCAAAACGTCATCATCCCGCCTTCCGAGTCTCGCGGGTTTTGGATCCTATATAAGGTACCCACGTCGGCGCCATTTTCTCACTCGGCTGTGGACAGTGAAGAGGGAGGGTGGGAGTTAGGGCTGTGTAGTGTAGTGTAGTGTAGTGCTGCTGTTGTCCACTACTTCAAAGTCCATAGGGGCTGGCTGTGTTGTGCTGTGCTGCTGTTGTTAATAGGGGCTGTGTCCACTACTTCAAAGTCCATAGGGGCTGGCTGGACTGTGTTGTGCAGTCAGTTCTCCATAGGGGCTGTGTCCACTCCAAAGTCCTGTGCAGTGTCCCAGTCCTAAAGAGGTGCTGTAGTGTTGTCCAGGGGGTGCTCTGTCCATCAGGGGTGCTCCCCCCAAGTGCTAAAAAAATAATATATTTTCTGTGTTTGTGAATTGTGTGCGCAGTAGCCGCACGTGCATCAACAAAGTAGTGCCAAGCGTGCGCCTGTGTCATAAGTAAAGGGCCGGCTGGCTTGACCGTTAAGGGTGCTGTAACCCCCGAAAGTACACTCCAGTCCAAACCAAAAAAAAAATTATTTTCTGTGTTTGTGAATTGTGTGCGCAGTAGCCGCACGTGCATCAACAAAGTAGTGCCAAGCGTGCGCCTGTGTCATAAGTAAAGGGCCGGCTGGCTTGACCGTTAAGGGTGCTGTAACCCCCGAAAGTACACTCCAGTCCAAACCAAAAAAAAAATTATTTTCTGTGTTTGTGAATTGTGTGCGCAGTAGCCGCACGTGCATCAACAAAGTAGTGCCAAGCGTGCGCCTGTGTCATAAGTAAAGGGCCGGCTGGCTTGACCGTTAAGGGTGCTGTAACCCCCGAAAGTACACTCCAGTCCAAACCAAAAAAAAAATTATTTTCCGTGTTTGTGAATTGTGTGCGCAGTAGCCGCACGTGCATCAACAAAGTAGTGCCAAGCGTGCGCCTGTGTCATAAGTAAAGGGCCGGCTGGCTTGACCGTTAAGGGTGCTGTAACCCCCGAAAGTACACTCCAGTCCAAACCAAAAAAAAAATTATTTTCTGTGTTTGTGAATTGTGTGCGCAGTAGCCGCACGTGCATCAACAAAGTAGTGCCAAGCGTGCGCCTGTGTCATAAGTAAAGGGCCGGCTGGCTTGACCGTTAAGGGTGCTGTAACCCCCGAAAGTACACTCCAGTCCAAACCAAAAAAAAAATTATTTTCTGTGTTTGTGAATTGTGTGCGCAGTAGCCGCACGTGCATCAACAAAGTAGTGCCAAGCGTGCGCCTGTGTCATAAGTAAAGGGCCGGCTGGCTTGACCGTTAAGGGTGCTGTAACCCCCGAAAGTACACTCCAGTCCAAACCAAAAAAAAAATTATTTTCTGTGTTTGTGAATTGTGTGCGCAGTAGCCGCACGTGCATCAACAAAGTAGTGCCAAGCGTGCGCCTGTGTCATAAGTAAAGGGCCGGCTGGCTTGACCGTTAAGGGTGCTGTAACCCCCGAAAGTACACTCCAGTCCAAACCAAAAAAAAAATTATTTTCTGTGTTTGTGAATTGTGTGCGCAGTAGCCGCACGTGCATCAACAAAGTAGTGCCAAGCGTGCGCCTGTGTCATAAGTAAAGGGCCGGCTGGCTTGACCGTTAAGGGTGCTGTAACCCCCGAAAGTACACTCCAGTCCAAACCAAAAAAAAAATTATTTTCTGTGTTTAGCCGCACGTACATATCAAATCGATATAACATAAATGGAGGACCAAACTTTCTCCGATAAATATAAAATAGAGAAAGATCAAGAACCACTTCCTCCTAGTGCTGAAGCTGCTGCCACTAGTTCAAAGTCCATAGGGGCTGGCTGGACTGTGTTGTGCAGTCAGTTCTCCATAGGGGCTGTGTCCACTCCAAAGTCCTGTGCAGTGTCCCAGTCCTAAAGAGGTGCTGTAGTGTTGTCCAGGGGGTGCTCTGTCCATCAGGGGTGCTCCCCCCAAGTGCTAAAAAAATAATATATTTTCTGTGTTTGTGAATTGTGTGCGCAGTAGCCGCACGTGCATCAACAAAGTAGTGCCAAGCGTGCGCCTGTGTCATAAGTAAAGGGCCGGCTGGCTTGACCGTTAAGGGTGCTGTAACCCCCGAAAGTACACTCCAGTCCAAACCAAAAAAAAAATTATTTTCTGTGTTTGTGAATTGTGTGCGCAGTAGCCGCACGTGCATCAACAAAGTAGTGCCAAGCGTGCGCCTGTGTCATAAGTAAAGGGCCGGCTGGCTTGACCGTTAAGGGTGCTGTAACCCCCGAAAGTACACTCCAGTCCAAACCAAAAAAAAAATTATTTTCTGTGTTTGTGAATTGTGTGCGCAGTAGCCGCACGTGCATCAACAAAGTAGTGCCAAGCGTGCGCCTGTGTCATAAGTAAAGGGCCGGCTGGCTTGACCGTTAAGGGTGCTGTAACCCCCGAAAGTACACTCCAGTCCAAACCAAAAAAAAAATTATTTTCTGTGTTTAGCCGCACGTACATATCAAATCGATATAACATAAATGGAGGACCAAACTTTCTCCGATAAATATAAAATAGAGAAAGATCAAGAACCACTTCCTCCTAGTGCTGAAGCTGCTGCCACTAGTCATGACATAGACGATAACATGCCATCAACGTCGTCTGCAAAGGCCGATGCCCAATGTCATAGTAGAGGGCACATACAATCCCAAATGGCAAAGTTCAGGAAAATGACCTTGAAAAAGACATTTAAATCAGCTGAAGAGAAACGTAAACTTGCCAATATGCCATTTACGACACGGAGTGGCAAGGAACGGCTAAGGTCGATCCCTAGTATGTTCATGACTAGTGGTTCAGCTTCACATGACGATGGAAGCCCTCCTCCCACTTAAAAAATCAAAAGAGTTAAGCTGGCAAAAGCACAGCGAAGAACTGTGCTTTCTAAGAAGATATCACAAATCCCCAAGGAGAGTCCAAGTGTGGTGGTGGTTGCGATGCCTGACCTTCCCAGCACTGGACGGGAAGAGGTGGCTCTTTCCACCATTTGCACGCCCCCTGCAAGTGCTGAAAGGAGCACCCACAGTCCACTTGCTGATATGCTAATTGAAGATGTCACTGTTGAAGTACAACAGGATGAGGATACTGGTGTAGCTGGCGCTGAGGAGGAAGTTGGCGAGGAGGATTCTGATGGTGATGTGGTTTGTTTAAATCAGGCTCCGGGGGAGACAGTTGTTGTCCGTGGGATGAAAAAGCCCATCACGGTCATGCCTGGGCAGAAGACCAAACATTCAACCTCTTTGGTCTGGCAATATTTCTATCCAAATCCGGACAACAACTGTCTTGCCATATGTACCATATGTAAAGGTGAAATAAGTAGGGGTAGGGATGTCAACCACCTAGGAACATCCTCCCTTATACGGCACCTGCAGCGCGTTCATAAAAAGTTACTGTCAAGTTCAGAAACTTTGGCTAAGACCGTAAGCAGTCCAGGGACATCTAAATCCCGTTGTGCTGTTGTATCCAAGCGCCTGCAAACCACACCGTCAACTCCCTCCTCGTCAATTTCCTCCTTAGTCAGGATCGGAAGTAGTCCTGCAGGCCATGTCACTGGCATGACTGACTCTCCTATCCGGGATTCCTCTGGAGGATCCTGCATTGCTACGCCTACTGCTGCCGCTGCTGCTGTTGCTGCTGCTGGGAGTCGTTCATCATCCCAGAGAGGAAGTAGGAACACCACTACTTTTACTAAACAATTGACCCTCCAACAGTCCTTAGCGAGGAGGATGAAGTACGACAGCAGTCATCCTGAAGCAAAACGTATAACTGAGGCCTTGACTGCTATGTTGGTGTTAGACGTGCGTCCGGTATCCGCCATTAGTGCAGTGGGATTTAGACAATTGATGGAGGTAGTGTGTCCCCGGTTCCAAATCCCATCTAGATTCCACTTCACTAGGCAGGCGATACCGAGACTGTACAGAAACGTCAGAAAAAGTGTCCTCAGTGTCCTGAAAAATGCCGTTGTACACAATGTCCACTTAACCACGGACATGTGGACAAGTGGAACAGGGCAGACTAAGGACTATATGACTGTGACAGCCCACTGGGTAGATGTATCACCTTACGCAGCAACAGCAGCAGCGTCTCCAGTAGCAGCATCTCAGAAACGCCAGCTCGTTACAAGGCAGGCTACGCTGTGTATCACCGGTTTCAGTAAGAGGCACACCGCCGACAACCTCTTAGAGAAACTGAGGGAAATCATCGCCCAGTGGCTTACCCCACTTAGACTCTCCTGGGGATTTGTGATATCTGACAACGCCACCAATATTGTGCGGGCATTACATCTGGGCAAATTCCAGCACGTCCCATGTTTTGCTCACACAATAAACTTGGTGGTGCAGAATTTTCTGAAAAGCGACAGGGGTGTGCAGGAGACGCTTTGGGTGGCCCGAAAAATTTCTGGCCACTTTCGCCATTCAGCGACTGCGTGCCGAAGACTGGAGCGCCAGCATACACTCTTGAACCTGCCCCGCCATCACCTGAAGCAAGAGGTTGTGACGCGGTGGAACTCAACCCTCTATTTGCTTCAGAGGATGGAGGAGCAGCAAAAGGCCATACAAGCCTATACATCCACCTATGACATAGGCAAAGGAGGGGGTATGCACCTGACTCAAGCGCAGTGGAGAATGATTTCCGTGTTGTGCAAGGTTCTCCAGCCCTTCGAACTTGCCACACGTGAAGTCAGTTCAGACACAGCCAGCTTGAGTCAGGTCATTCCCCTCATCAGGCTTTTGCAGAAGCAGCTGGAGAAAGTGAAGGAGGAGCTAAGACGGAGCGATTCCGCTCGGCATGTGGGACTTGTGGATGAAGCCCTTCATTCGCTTTGCCAGGATTCCAGGGTGGTCAATCTGTTGAAATCAGACCACTACATTTTGGCCACCGTGCTTGATCCTAGGTTTAAAGCCTATGTGGTGTCTCTCTTTCCGGCCGACACAAGCCTGCAGAGGTGCAAAGACCTGCTGGTGAACACACTGTCAGCTGAAGCGGAACGTGACACGTCAACGGCTCCTTCTTCATTTTCTCCCGCAACTGGGGCTGCCAGGAAAAAACTTAGGTATCCTAAGCAACCCGCTGGCGGTGATGCAGGGCAGGCAGGACCAAGTTTGGACATCTGGTCCGGACTGAAGGACCTGGCAACAATTTCTGACATGTCTACTGTCACTGCATATGATACTGTCACCATTGACAGAATGGTGGAGGATTACATCGGTGACAGCATCCAAGTAGGCATGTCAGACAGTCCATACCTGTACTGGCAGGAAAAAGAGGCAATTTGGAGGCCCCTGTACAAGCTGGCTCTATTTTACCTGAGTTGCCCCCCCTCCAGTGTGTACTCCGAAAGAGTGTTTAGTGCAGCCGGGAACCTTGTCAGCGAAAGGCGTAGGAGGTTGCTTCCACAGAATGTGGAGAAGATGATGTTCATCAAAATGAATTATCAGCTCTTCCAGGGAGACCAGCCTCCAGAAGGTACAGAGGGACCTGTGGTGGTGGATTCAAGTGGGGACGAGTTAATACTTTGTGAGGATGAGGATGTACACACTGAAGAGGGTGAGGAATCGGTGGATGAGGAGGATGAGGATGACATCTTGCCTCCGTAGAGCCAGTTTGTGCAGGGACACATTAATTGCCAGCTTGTTTTGTGGGGGCCCAAACGAACCAATCATTTCAGCCACAGTTGTGTGGCAGACCCTGGCGCTGAAATGATTGATTTGTTAAAGTGTGCATGTCCTGTTTATACAACATAAGGGTGGGTGGGAGGGCCCAAGGACAATTCCATCTTGCACTTCTTTTTTTTCTTTGCATTATGTACAGTTTGGGGCCTAGTTTTTCTAACTGCCATCCTGTCTGCCTCTGCAGTGTCACTCCTAGATGGGTCACGTGTTTGTGCCGCCCACTCGTGTCGCTTAGCATAGTCATCCAGCTACCTTGGTGCAACCTTTTGGACATAAAAACACTATTGTGAGGTGTGAGGTGTTCAGAATAGACTGGAAATGAGTGGAAATTAAGGTTATTGAGGTTAATAATAGCATAGGAGCAGAGAAACCAACAAATTCTGTGATTTTAGCTGTTTTTATGCTTTTTTAAAAAAAAATACAGATCCAAAACACAAAACCCAGAACCCAAAACACGGAAGGGTGGTTTTGGCAAAACCAATCCAGATCCAAAACACGAAGAAAGATCCAGATCCAAAACCAAAACACAAAACACGAAAAGTGGCCGGTGCACACCCCTACAATAGATAGAAGTAAAAAATTAAAATAATAAATAATAAAAAAAGAAAAAGCTCCCTGGTGGAGCGAAACATGTCGACATCCATGGGGTTTTAAAATCCACTTGTGACCCTGCCTGTGATTCGTGTACCTACCTGTGTACTTACTTGTTCACCCACTTGCGCTACTATCCAGTGCGGTTGGAAAAAGATTGCATTAATCTACCAGGAGTCTCCTGTACACAAAGGGAAACATCCGGTGTGAGAGCGGCCACTTTTCATTCACCCCACCGTGGTCTCCCAGGACGGCTTGTGAACACAGGCAGACGGCATTGCTCCAATACTTCTACAAATTGAACATATGTGGTGAGAGCATACTTTAACTACTAAAGGCATTCACAGTGCATAAAAGACCTTCTTTGACCAATAATATGCAGATGGATAAGAGCTTATACAGACAGATATATACCAGCTAAAGGAGAGGTATCTCCCACTTTTCCATCAGGACATTTGCTGATGCACTAAGCTTTATGTGGAATGATTATGTGCATGTCACAAGTGATTTGAATTTAATTGCCACCAGTGCTATTTTATACAATTACTGTGTGTTTTAGATACGTGTTTTTTGTTTTATTATTTATTATGTTTATTTTTTACTTCTATCTATTGTAGGTTGTGAATAAATTTGTTTTTTATATGTAGAGGAGCCTTGATCATTGATTCATTTCAAACAAGCAATATATGAGAAATTTTATAGCGCAGTCCTAATTTGTAGTTTTGTGTGGGTGACTTTATTGAGACCTGATGGTACTGGTCTATTTGGATTAGCAGCTTGAATTGTTTTATTTACACACCTGTTTTATTATCGCAAGGAGCTAGTTGTTGTTTTTGCACCAACTAGATTTCAGTTTTCTTTTCCTTATTGCCGTGATAAGCAATAAAAGTTGATATAAATAAAGTTCTGACCTGGCTGCATCCTTGGTATCATTAGTTATTAGCCTCAGAGGGCTCAGATAAATAATGTGGATATATACGAATATGGGAATGGGTATGTAATGCCGGCTGTCGGGATGCTTCCTGTTACAATACCGACAGCGGCATTCCGATGGTTGGTATCCCGACGGGGGAAGGATAAGTATACTCACCCTCACCTCTTCTTCCCCTAACCCTCCATTCTTGTAGCCTAACAATAACCCTCCCCACTTAGTGCCTAACCCTACCCCCCTCCAGTGGTGCCTAACCATCCCCCCTTAGTGCCTAACCCTAACCCCCCCCAGTGGTGCCCGACCCTAACCCCCCCTAGGGGTGCCTAATCCTCACCCCCCAAAACCTAACACTAACCCCGCTAACTGGTAAATGCCAGAAGGGCTGATGGCCTCAGGGCGGCTCGAGGACGGAGGAAATGTCCCCTGCTCTTCACCCCGTGGCTCCGGATTCACTATGGCCCTCATTCAGAGCCGCACGCAAGCGGGCGCACGTACGTTAGGCGTACGTACAAAAATATTTAAATTCAATGGCTCGCTCGTATTTTCGTTCGCATCTAAAATTCCTCCCTAAACTCTGACGACCC
Source organism: Taudactylus pleione (assembly GCA_031769625.1). Taxonomy (NCBI): domain Eukaryota; kingdom Metazoa; phylum Chordata; class Amphibia; order Anura; family Myobatrachidae; genus Taudactylus; species Taudactylus pleione. Next base: position 8,711,006 of record JAUIMM010000710.1, read on the forward strand.
CTCCTCTAACTAACGAGCGTACGAAATAGCGAGCGTACATCCCCGAAATGGCTTGAAAGGAACGCACGCACAAGTATAAACAGGAAGTGGCCTTGTCAGATGTCGATTACCTGCCCCTTTATTCTGCCTACCTCCATCAATCGTATCATGCCAATCAATGTATCAATTAGCTTAATTGTTTGTTTTTTTTCAACACAATGCAAGAAACTTTACTCTTGTCTGTGTTTGTGTTTACCCGCAGAATACGTACGGATGAAACATTCGCTTGTATTGTTTAAAAAACATGTGAACCACAATTAAACAATTGTACTATTGCTGTGTATCCCCGCATATTTCCCTGGGTTCATTTCTTTATTTAAATTTGCTTACGCATGTCACTGCATCAAGCCTATCCTAACTCTCCATAGATTTCTGGCCCTGTCGAACACATGACTCATACACTAACCAATAAAATTACTCCTGTTAATTTCCAAAATACATTAGCCAATCAGAAAATTTTTACACACTTTATCAAAAATGATTTTTAAGAAAAACACCATTGCCATCATGAGAGCCTCCGCATTCACCAGGCGTGAGCTGCTGGTGCTTACGGAGGTCATGGATCGCCGGATCACCAGCCAGCCAGAACCCATGACCAACCGGCAGAAGCGCTCCGCGTATGCGGAGGTACGGTCCCGCCTGCGGTCCTTTGGATCACGCCGCAACATCGGGCAGCTGGAGCGCAGGTGGTCCGACCTGCAACGGCGAACGCCCCGCTTGCTGGCATGCTTTCGCATGCAGATCCTGGCAAGTAAGTGTTATGTATTGTGGTTTTAATGTTTGTGTTTGTGGGGCAAACTGCGTGTGCATGTTTTCCTGTCTGTTCTATTTATTATTTGTACTCATATCTGCGTGTGCATGTTTTCCTGTCAGTTCTATTTATTATTTGTACTCATATCTGCGTGTGCATGTTTTCCTGTCTGTTCTATTTATTATTTGTACTCATATCTGCGTCTGCATGTTTTCATGTCTGTTCTATTTATTATTTGTACTCATATCTGCGTCTGCATGTTTTCCCTCTTTTTATGAATTTTTAATTCTACTGCTATTTTTTTTTTTTTTTTTTTTTTTTTTTTTTTTTTGTTTGTTTGGCCGGATTTGTCCATAAACTAAACGCAATTTATTTGACATATTTTAGGGGGACAGCCAAGACTCCGCCGTCAACGTCGGCGTTCCCGCCCACTCTCCCCAACCCCCAGCCAACACTCCACCCCAAATCTTTCGCCTATTCCCCACTCCTCCCCATCCTTCCCAGACCCTCTCCCGGAAATGTCGGGACTCCTTCCCCTCCGTCCCACTTCCCCCTCTCCTCCACCCACCCCTCTTCCAATTACCCCCTCCCCGGAGTCCAGCATAACTCCGCCCCATTCTTTGGGGAATGACGGATCCTCCGAGGAGGATCATGGAGGTTTTGCCGGAGCTCCCGATTTGTTTCCCGGTATGTTTTTTATTATTTTTTTTTAAAGCACAAACTGTTTGTATGTAATCATGTGTCGTGCCTTTCTTCGTGTTTTTGTGGCTTGACTTTTGTTGATTGTGAAGGTTTGCCTTTACCTCTTCCTGGTGATTTAAGCATACACATATCATACCTGTGGGAATTTGTACCTAGGCCTTGTATTTTTGCCAGCCCACCCTTTTTATTTATGTTTTTGGGTTTAGGAGTGATTTGTTTTTTAATTAATGTTTTTCTGTGGAGTCCCTATTGTTGTATTAACCCACACACTTTTCTCACCCACAGAGGAACAGAGGCGTCGGCAAGAGGTGGCGGATGTTGTGGGGCAGATGCGCCACCATGTAATCGGCCTTCTGGTGGCCCTCGACCGGCTGTCTGGCCTCCTTCGGCATTAGTTTTTTTTTTTTTGTTGTATTTTCCCAATAAAATTTTAAAGACAAATATACGTTGTGGCTCATTTTTAAAAACCAAAACCAAGATAGTTTAGCCTGACATAAGTTCCTGCAAGGATTTCCCTTTTTTAAAAGTTAGATTGTGTTTTGTCTTTGTATGTCAAACAGACACCAGAAACACATAACAGTAACAATGTAATTTCCCTTTTTGGGTGTAGTGTCAATTTCAGATTTCTACATTTTCCAGGTTCCTACTTGGTGCGCAAGCTGCTTAGGCCAATCTTACAAATCCCAAGGTTGGGCCAGGCTTCCTTTTGGTGTGGATTGGAAAGCTGAAAACATATTTCAGTTTTGCTCATCTGGCGTCAGTACTGGTTTACCCCTTAGTCAAATGTAACTTGTGTTAACCTGGTTACACTTGCTGTTAACGTCCCAAAAAAGGAAGACCATTTCACTCTTCAAACATTTATTCACCACATAACAGAGAAAACAAAGTGGTCACTCCCAAAAAAAATACACAGTGATAAATTCAAATACAACACATACCAAGAAAAAAATAAATAAAAACACAAAATCAAGAACTGGTTGACGAAGGACCATGCCAACATGATTCCACAAACATGGCGTTGCGATATGGGTTCCAGAATATATGCCCAAAAGGACCAGATCCAGGTTTGGTAAGGGTAGCAGGAAGTAGTGAGCGTTGGAGTGCCAAAGATTATGTGAACAAACAGAAGATGGTGAGAAAATTAAAAATAAATTAGATGTTTGCCAAAAAAAACAAACACATTAGGTATAAACACTGGAGTTTTGAACAAACTTACCTAAAAAATCTGGCCACCACATCATCGCGTATGGCCCCCCCACATACTGACCTTCGACCAACCTCGGGGGGGCCATCCTCAGGTAAGGCATCCTCTGGCTGCATTGGGACACCACTCCTTATGGCAATGTTGTGAAATATCCCACACAGGACCACAATTTTAGACACCATATCCGGCACATACATGAGCTCGCCACCAGAGCGGTGGAGGCATCTGAATCGGCCTTTTAAAAGGCCGATACAGCGCTCCACCACTTGCCTGGTGGCTGTAAGTGCGGAATTATACGCACTTTGTGGCCCTGGTGTGGGAGCCAAATAAGGAGTGAGCAGCCAGGACATTGAAGGGTATCCACTGTCTCCTGTGAACAAAAATAGACCACATCAGGAACACTGTGTATCAAGCTTAACATTGTTATGTACTAAAGGTCTCCACTTACCCAGAAGCCACGCATCACCAGCTTGTAGGTTGGTTAATTTCTGCCATATCCCTGATTGCCGGATGACGAAGGAGTCATGAGCACTTCCGGGTAATTTAGCATTCAGGGACAGGATCTGGAGGGAGGCATCACATACCACCATTACATTCAGGGAGTGATAGTGTTTCCTGTTTCTAAATATGGCCTCCAGCCGTGCTGGAGGCTGAAGTGGTATGTGAGTACCATCCACAACCCCTATGATGTGTGGGAAGCCAGCTATTTGGTAAAAATTGGCCTTGGCCACACTAAGGGCACCCATATCCAAAGGCATTTTAATAAAATGATGGAGGTGCTTGAAAAGTGCCTCCATCACTGCCCTCAGGATCCGGGAAAAGGAGGATTGGGAGATGCCCGCCACTATTCCGACCGTTGTTTGAAACGATCCTGAGGCACAGAAATGTAACACCGCCATAAATTGCGTCAGTGGTGGTATTGCTGTTGGACTGTCAATTTGCCGCTCAAGATCACTTTCTATTAATGAGAGAGTGTCTATGATGATTTTGGGAGGTAGACGGTAGCGTCTTAAAACCTCATCATCGGGCATTCCAAAAAGGGTGACACGTGTTCGAAATATCTGGGGCCTTGCATGCCTACGATGCCTACGCCTGGGACGAGTTTGAGGTTGGTCGTCTTCCGGGAGCAGGGCCAGAACAATTCGCCCCAGATCTACCTGAAATTCAAAGTTTACAATGTAAGGCTTTTGACCCACCCCAAAAGGAAGAAAAAACAACTTAGCTTTCTGATACCATCCATAGCTGCTTACATGCCGGGGTATTGTCATGATACGTATAAACTGTAAAAAAGGCAACAATGAGACGTCAAAAATTTAGAGGGTTTTTTTTTTGGTTAAAAATTGTTGCAAGCCAACACAGAAAATAACGGAAAAACACATTTGGCCATCGATGAAAACTACATTGCACACCGTACGTCAAATAGGGTTCAAATGGACCCAAAAAATGGAAAAGGGAAAAGCAAAACTGGATTATATGATGAATAAGCCGTCCAAAATGCGGTAAATTATTCGCAAATGCAAGTCACTACACCAACAGTCAAAAATGCGGTAAATTATTCGCAAATGCAAGTCACTACACCAACAGTCAAAAATGCAGTAATTCATTCGCAAATGCAAGGCGCTACACCAACAGTCAAAAATGCCGTAATTCATTCGCAAATGCAAGACAAAAAATGGACTTACCCAACTCGAATATATAAGATGTCCTCAAAAAACTTCTTTGGGTCCGAAAACAAAAAAAAACTAAAAAAGATGAAATGAGTGTTAAACAAATTAACTAACCACAAAACAGAAGAATACACCAATTGGCCACAAATTTGAATGCACAAAACTTACCAAATCAGGAAAGGATGTTGAAAAAATGAAAAAAATGCGAACGGAAAAACCAAAGAAATGTAGCAAAAACAAACAAAAAAACAACTCTCCAAAATCCTCCAAACGCAACCAACCAACCAAATCCAAACCACTTAACCAACAACACTCCAACAACCCCACCTCGAATCCACACACACCAAGCCATAAATAGTGTTTATTTTCCCGCACAAATTAAGGATGAATCATAGGGACGCACAATCAATGATGCGGCCGCAAACTAACGACGCATGTATAAATACGTCACGAAATCACATAGAATTTCTGGATGATTTCATGCTGGAAGCAGAGACATGGCTTCAAACCAGGGAAACAATGGTCTAAATTGCGGCGGTAAGGCCTTCATGCATTTTGTGTCAATGAGTATTTTAAAACATAATATTGTGCAAGTTGTGAAGTGGCTAAATCTGCATATTTACCCAAATAGGTGAGGAGGATGACATGGAAGAGACTGCTGGCCCCAGTCAACCCGCCAAAGCTGCAAAAAAAAAAAGGCAGCCACATTTCACAAGCAAGGAGATGGAGGTTTTGATCCAGAAGTGCGTTGACATCCTGCCCCAGGCAGCCAGGAATATGAGCCAAAGCCAGAAGTGGAGAATGTGGGAGGAGGTCGCCGTTGCTGTCAATAGGGTGGGTGATTATGTCCGTCTAGCCCGGGATGTCAAACGGCGGTAAGTAAACACTTTCCCATCCTATAAACAAACCCCATTGTAAAAAAAAGGATAATGGTTCCAAATTCATTCCACAGATGGGCAGACTTCAAATATCGTCTAAAACAAAAACTTGCCGACAGGGCTAGGCATGCAAGGGGGACAGGTGGGGGTCCCACCCCTGTGTCATTGGAGTTGACAGACTTAGAAGAGATGGCACAGGGGTGTGTGCAGGCTGTGGAGGTGTTTGGCGTGTCCAACATGGATACGGACATGCCAGACTTTGCGGCTCCTCATGTTGGCCAAGGTAAGTCTTGTGATGTCACCAACTCAGAAATGCTATTGTGCCAATATGTAGATTCTAATGTGAGTCTTTTCTCCAATTTCCTAACAGAGACAGAGGCGGATGAGTCTGCTCCAGAGGGGAGCCTTGGCCGCAGAATTTCTGCTGACTCTGCAGGGGAGGAACCAGTACATCCGGCTGAGGACCCTGCAGAAGCCAGTCCAGGGCGTGCCCCCTCGCAGGCAGTGGGCCTCCTCACAGAACTCAATTTTAAATCGGATTGCCATACGGAGATTCTGCAGAGGATGGACGCCAGTCTGATACGGGTGGCTGAGGCCCTGGAGCAAAATGCTGCGGCCAACGTGACCATTGCTCAGGCCCTGGCGGAAAATACCAGGGCCAACATCCGCATCGCCGATGCCCTGGAGCAGCTCGTTCGCCAGCACATGGTGGAGCCGACCTCCCTTCCTGCCGGAACATCCAGATCCTCTACCTCTGGCACAACATCAGGCAATCCTCCAAATGTGCCTAGCCCTGTGCCTAGTCCAGAGGCCACAACATCTGCCTCTGGACAGGCCAGCCCGATGGCATCCCGGACCCGGTCTGGCGCCCACCCTCACCCAGCCAAACGGGCGAGAAAACGGTGACAGCAATGGCGACTTTTCCCACTTTCCTTCTGTGCTTGGCTCATATTCCTTTCTGGTCAAAACTTCCCTCTCCTTTCTTGTGAAATGTTTTTAAATTTTGTATTTACGATTATGTTAGTAGTTATGTTTTGTTTTTTTTTTGATCAAATATCTTGGCCACAAAAAAAGGCAATACAATATTATGCCAATTTGTTTGTGTGTAAACAATAAATTTTAAAAAAAACACTGACATTGTATTGTGACATTATTGTACAAATGGGTTACATTTAATCCTGGCCTTAAACGCAAAAACTGACCCTCTTTTGTTAAAAAAAAGGCCTCTTTAAGGAACGTTTAAAAAAACACATAGCGATGCAAATTCCACAGTAAACCAAAAAAAAGGGGAGCTAATTAAAAGATGATGACATTATTTTTACAATAGGCCATAACCACCAAATTGTGGCCAAAATAAAAGCCCAAAAATGTACGCTAATTGATTATGTAATCATGACATTAGCAGCTCTGATTTCCACCTGCGTACGCTTTTGTGCTATCCCAATAAACTGCTTTCCAAACACATACCAAGCCGGATTTCAATCCAACACTAATTACTTTACTGACCAGCCACGATTAATCGCAGCACCATCGTGGAGTCCCGGGACGGAGGAGAAGGCCATCGCCAATGTGGTCGAGTAATCCTGACCCTAAGCTGTGCGAGCATTTTGAAGGGAAAGCGGATGTTTCAGTGACGTATGAGACGGTCCGAACACATTTGACGTTCGCATCTGCTAATGTATGTACGCCCCAAAAACGCTTCGCCACGCCTGCGTTTTGTCATCTCCACCCCCGTCAACACCCAAAAACGCCCTGTTCTGTCAATCACATTTGACATGTCACTTCCTGTACGCTATTTTAGGAACGAGAGAAAAAAGCTTGCAATCTGCCGTACGCACATGCGCGGTGTAACACCGACGCATGCGCGGTTAGTCAACATCGGAACGCAACGAGCGTACTGTTGTTAACGTGCGGCTCTGAATGAGGGCCTATGAGCTCAGGGAGACGGAAGGGGTGGCGGCATCAATGGTCCGGTGCGCTGTGTTCGGCCGGGAAGAGATGGGGCATGGCCTCGAGGCCAGGCCACGGCCTGGATGATTAGCTTTGCAGCTGCATTCAAAATGGATTGTAGTGGTGAGAGTCTGATTTAGGGGAGACCAGTAAGGAAACTATTGCAATAGTCAATGTGGGAGATAATGAGTGTGTAAATTCGTGTTTTTTCAGTGTCTTGTGTAAGATATGGTTGAATTCTGGATATGTTTTTTTTAGATGTATGTAACATGATTTGGAGACAGATTGAATGTTTTCAACAAAGTCAGTTTAGAGCAGTGGTGTAACTAAGGAGGGTCGAGCAGGGCATGTGCCTTGGGCGCCGTAGGACCTGCGGCGCAGAGGGGTTAGCCAGTGTAGTGCTGACCACAGTGAGTGCGGTCAGTGCTACACATTATACACAGGATCGGCGCTAGGCTTCCCCGAGCCCAGCGCCGGTCCGGTGCTGCACAACTGAGCCCCTTCCCTCCCCCTGAGCGCTTACCAAATAGCGCCAGGAGGAGGGTGGGAGGCGGGCTCAGGCTGTGCATTTTTACACACACACTCTCATTGGCTGCTGCACCCACTGCAAGAGCCGGGCTGGAGCTCACTCATGAGATCCGCCTTCCGGCTCCTGCAGTGGGTATTGGGAGAGACGTCATTACGTCTCTCCCATAATGCAGAGCGCACCAGCCCGGGAGGACTGACGTGCGGCGGGAGCAGTGACCGGAGTCGGAGCGTGGATTCAAGTAAGGGTATTTTTTTTCATTTTTTTTCTTACTTGTATTTGTCTGCACTAATCGGAGGGGGGCTACTACTACTACTACTGGGGGCACTGCATCTGGAGGGGGGACCTCTACTGGGGGCACTACTGGGGGTGGCTTCTACTGGGGGCACTGCATCGGGATGGGGACCTCTACTAGGGGGGACCAGTACTGGGGCACTGTATCGGGAGGGGGGACTACCAATGGGGGTCTATATAAGGGGCTTACTACTAGGGGCACTGCACTGGGGGGACCACTACTGGGGGTACTACATTGGGAGGACCTGGACCACTACAGGGGGCACTGTAAAAGGGGCACTGGATAGGGGGGATCACTACCGGGGGCCTGCATAAGGGGTACCACTACTGGGGGCACTGCATAGGGAGGACTACTACTGGGAGCACTATATAAAGGGCACTGCATAGGGGGTACCACTACTGGGGGCACTGCAGAGGGAGGGACTACTACTGGGGGCACTATATAAAGGGCACTGCATAGGGGGTACCACTACTGGGGGCACTATATAAGAGGCACTGCATAAGGGGGACCACTACTGGTGGCACTGTATAAGGGGAACTAATGGGGGGCTGCATAAGGGGGACCACTACTGGGGGCACTTTATAAGGGAAACTAATGGGGGGCTGCATAAGGGGACCACTACTGGGGGTACTGTATAGGGGACAGTACTAGGGGCCTGCATAAGAGGGACCACTACTGGGGACATTGAATACTGGGGGTACTGTATAAGGGGCACTACTGGGGTTAAGGTGCATATGGAAAGGAATGTTCAGAGTGACGAGAAAGGGGTGTGTCATGTTGACGCACCCCATTTTTAAGTGACCACGCCCATTTTGTGCCATTTTGTGGGGGGGGGCCTCCATTTTTACATTTGCCCTGGGCTCCAAATACCCTAGTTACGCCACTGGTTTAGAGTCAAGGATTGCACCTAGGACAGCCTACATGACATGGATAATAGTTAGGAGACAGGGATCCTTATTACAATACTTGTTGTTCATCATATCTCAATTTCTCCTCTGCGTCCTACTAATTGCCACCCACTATCATGGTAAAACCTAGCTGCTCATCCCATGGTTTATTAAACTACCCACTTAGGGCCGTATTCAGTTAGATGCAAAAAGCCAAGATCCGCGAAAAAGTATCACCGATTGCGACTTTTCGCCTGTCGGAAAATTATCGCTGTATTCAATTGCATCCGCTTTCGCGTACGTGGAAAGTGCAATGCAATAGGCGAAGATGATTCGCCTCTGAATAGCAGGAGAAAATAAGTGCAACATTTTTGTTTTGGGGGTGCAAAGGTGGGGAAACCACTCAGAACCCTTGGGACAGCCTCTCAAAGGATAACGGTGTCAAAAAATTCCTTAAAACAACGTAAGAACACCCCAAAACAGTACTTTGAATTTGGGGGCGGAAAAAGGTTCTGGGGGTGCTCTAAGAAGGGATCAAGTATTTTTGGGATTGCAGGTGCTTTTATGAGTAAGGACTTTCACTTTCATTAAAACTTCACTTTAGAGACATTATGCTTGCACCCATTTTCAGGTACCCCAGGTACTTATTTTCTCCAATAAATATTGCTTTATGCCATTCTTCACCACTTGTGCAAAGACGCTAATTAGAGGCAATTGTACCAACTTAAGTACCCCAAACAGTTTTATTTGGGCTAATCGGGCCCTACTACATTGATCCCCAATGTTTCAGCATATTTTTTGGGGGGTTCAGGCTGATTTCCCCGATTCTGACACCAGGGCGAATAGCGGGGGCACACACGGTAAGTTTCCACGGCTAAAATACGCAATGTAGGCAAAAAGTCCGGCATGCAAAACTTTATCGCTGGTGAAAAACTAATTGAATACGGCCCTAAGTTGCAGTAGCTGTTACTACTAATGCTTAACTAGAGGGCACTTTGTAGGCTTGATATATACATTGTTTGAACAGATTAACCTTTACTCTGTAATTAGTAATATAAAGAGATTAATCTCTAAAAACAAAAAGTCTTTGTCCATCCCATTGTAAAAAGTCTGAATGACTTTGAAACGTCGATGATGGTCACATTGCCACTGTATTGTTTTGAATACAAACACTTTTGCTTCTGATGAATTGGAGTGCCGCCTTGTTCTTTACTTAAGGACTTTGGGGATTTTCATGATTTGATTTGGGAAGGCACCCTACTTGTTTACTTATCATCCGGAGTGCCAGGCGATCCAGGGACATATATATATATATATATATATATATATATATATATACATACAGTATGGGATGTAGTTAAGAGAACGCCAATCTCTATACCAATGCAGGAATCCCGACACACACAAGCACTGGTCGGCCCTAGCACAGACTAAGGCAGAACTCCAGGGCTTAAAGAAATGCTTAGTTTGTATTCACCAACGTTTCAAAACCCATCAGCTCTTATATCAGAGTTACGGTAGGCTTGATACTTACACGTTTACATTTATTAACTGTTAAAAAAATCTGTCTAATTACACTGGGGAACAAAAAAATATAATTTTTTTGTTGCCATGGATGTAAGATCATTCTGAGAGTACTCGCAGGTCCTATTTTGGCATTAGATCTTCACTATAGCTGAATTGGCTCCAGTTTTCAAATTAATTATAAAATTAAATAATTTTCTCCATTTAAAGCACCTTACTAGTCTAGGCCGCTTTACTTAACAGAATCGATTTAGTTTTGCTTTTTTTAACAACTACCCTCTTTCACCAATAACAAGAATTTGTTTTATTTGTGATAATGTAGCTGGTAGTCACATATGAGACACATAACACATTCATATCTCCTCACTAACGCTGGGAGGAGGCGTGGCAGTGCACTGCTGAACCTGCTGGGACATCCTCACACCACAGCCACGCCTCCTCCCAGCATACAGAGAGGAGCAACACATAACACATTCATATCTCCTCACTAACGCTGGGAGGGGGCGTGGCCATGCACTGCTGAGCCTGCTGGGACATCCTCATACCACAGCCACGCCTCCTACCAGCATACAGAGAGGAGCAACACATAACACATTCATATCTCCTCACTAACGCTGGGAAGAGGCGTGGCCATGCACTGCTGAGCCTGCTGGGACATCCTCAGACCACAGCCACGCCTCCTCCCAGCATACAGAGAGGAGCAACACATAACACATTCATATCTCCTCACTAACGCTGGGAGGAGGCGTGGCCGTGCACTGCTGAGCCTGCTGGGACATCCTCAGACCACAGCCACGCCTCCTCCCAGCATACAGAGAGGAGCAACACATAACACACTCATATCTCCTCACTAATGCTGGGAGGGGGCGTGGCCATGCACTGCTGAGCCTGCTGGGACATCCTCATACCACAGCCACGCCTCCTACCAGCATACAGAGAGGAGCAACACATAACACATTCATATCTCCTCACTAACGCTGGGAAGAGGCGTGGCCATGCACTGCTGAGCCTGCTGGGACATCCTCAGACCACAGCCACGCCTCCTCCCAGCATACAGAGAGGAGCAACACATAACACATTCATATCTCCTCACTAACGCTGGGAGGAGGCGTGGCCGTGCACTGCTGAGCCTGCTGGGACATCCTCAGACCACAGCCACGCCTCCTCCCAGCATACAGAGAGGAGCAACACATAACACATTCATATCTCCTCACTAACGCTGGGAGGAAGCGTGGCAATGCACTGCTGAAAAAAATAATAATTCTGCCGCCTCTCCATATCAAACTGGGTTTAATTAAACAATTTGTAAAAGTATTGGACAAGTCAGGTGATTGTTTCACGTATATTTGTTGAACATTTCCATCTCTTAAGGTGCGTACACACTGGGCGATATTACTGAGCGACCTTGCACGATTACGACATTGTAATCGTGCAATCGCTCAGTAATCGTGCACAAATCGTGCACTTTTATGTCAGAAACGACCAGCGATGCGCACTCCCGCTGGTCGTTTCCGACATTGCCATCGGCTGAACATGCAGCACAATCTGCCTATAACGACAGATTGGCATGTTCAGGAATGATGGACTGTGCCTGCACTGAACGACTGATCGCTCAGTGCAGACACTACAGGGGATCAGGAACCACGGTACGATTACGATGTCATAATCGTACTGTCTTTCCTGATCGCCCAGTGTGTACGCACCTTCAGTAATGAAAAATTAAAGGCAGGAATTTTTGACGGCCCACAGATACGGAAACTGGTGAAGGATCCAAATTTGACCACATCTATGACTGAAACCGAATCTGAAGCATGGCTGAGTATTGTGCCTGTCATTAAAAAATTTTTAGGCAATCACAAGGCAGACAACTACCATGAAGTAGTCCAAAACATGCTAAAATGTTTCGAGGAAGTAGATGCCAACATGAGTATTAAAGTAAATTTTTTGTACAGCCATTTAGATCACTTCCCGTCCAATCTAGGAGATTTAAGCGAAGAACAGGGTGAACGGTTCCACCAGGATATTCCGGTAATGGAAGAAAGATATCAAGGAAGGTGGGATCATCACATGATGGCCGATTACTGTTGGAGTCTGCAGAGGGACTGCCCACAACACGAATACAAAAGAAAATACTACAAAAAAACAGTTCTCATAGCTTCCTAACACTTATGTATGTAATTATCCTGTGTCTTTTTATAAAATTTTACGAATCAAATTTAAATCAGAATAAAAAATATATCTTTTTAACTATTTTTAACATTGTTTAATTTAATTTTTCAGAAATATTAAAGACATATGCATATCTCAAAAACTAGAGCCAATAGAAAAATAAGCATGGCATATTCATCATCAGGAGCACAAAATTAATCGAAATCGACTCTTAAATCCCTGGCAACTAATTGACTGTTCCCCAGTGTTATCCTTCACGTGAATCTATTTTTGTTATTTTTATGTCATTCTGTTTTTATCTTCACTAACATTTCTTCCTTTGCTATAGACCTCTGGCAGGCATGTTACATTTACTTTCATTCAATGTCTTCTTCCAACGAGCCAGGAAAGCATGAGGTTTTACTTAAAGGAAAAATAAAGCTAAAAAATGTTTAATCTCTTAGGACAAATAAACCTGAAAAGTTTTCACACTATACATAAGTCAAATTAAATGTCAACCATGCCATTGGCACTCTCTCTGTGGGGTACTGCCGCTGATACTGGTGACCTGAATAAAACAACCAGAAGTTCCTGTACTGCTTGAATTGTGGCAATGTGTAATTGTAACTAACCATATGAAGACATAGGCAGGGTCGGACTGGCCCACAGGGGTACAGGGGAAACCCCAGGTGGGCCCTACAGCCTGAGGACCCACTCCCTCTTCAAGGAATCAGGTGTATTTTCTACAATCCATTGCAGTTATTGATCTGGTACATTATCATGCATGAACTAGCATTATTTACTATATATATATATATATATATATATATATATATATATATAGATAGATAGATAGATAGATAGATATATTTAAAGGGGCCCCAACTATGCACTCTCTTATGACTATGGCTGGCCACACCCCTAACTATGGATCCCTATCACTGCTTGCCCCTGGTGGGCCCTTCATGCCCCAGTCTGACACTGGACATAGGGGATGATGATTCTGAGACAGATGGATCTCTTTGCACGTCTCAACATTGGAAGTTTTAGCAAACAGCGCATGCACAGATGCGAATGTACACATATTTGCGTATCTCCGTGAAATTGGGCGTTTCGGGAAGGACACTGGGAGGCTACAATGCAATCGCACAGTACTGTTCTGACTTGTGGGCAGGGACGTATTTATAATGGGTACTCACGTGCCCCTGAGTCCACACCACACACCCTGCACCCATAATTAAATTTTTTTATCTAACGTACCTCTCTGGTGTCCCACGAAGTAACGCTGCTGAAAATGCCGGAAAATGGCCGCCGTAGCCATTTTCCCGGCGTTTTGCCCATACGCATTAAGAAATCACAGGGAGAATAGCTGCCGCGCCATTTTCCCATTGAACCGCGCAGACTCCAGACACACCCTAGTGCCCGGAGCCTACTGCTGCTGTCAGTTCGCCCAGGAGGGGGCCCCGGACGGTGAGTGAACACGTGCCCCCTCCTCTCTTAAAACGCCCCTGCTTGTGGGAGTGTCCTGGACCTGTAGCTGGAGTTCTCTTGCTCCTAGCATGGGGCTGGTGTAAGTACCGATACTAATGATGATGGAAATACAGTGGGAAGAGCGGCTTCCTCATTGAGGCCCTACGGATCCTCGCATCAGCCTACAGAACCTCACATTAGCACAAGGTGGTACATCAGGATTCCACGACTCCCCGCAAATACAGTCACTTTGCCTCTGACTCAGAACCAGCACCATTATATCAACATGATGATAGAGCAACCTGCAGTTCAATAGCGCCATTATTAATGCTGTATAGTACCAGTTTATGTGCTGCAGTAAAGAGCAAGCTTTTCAGCGTATTTAGAAATTAGGCATGGATAGCATTTGTGGCTAGGCTTTATGTTCTAAAGCATGGGGAAGTGTTACTAATGAAAATGATCACAGGAAAATAACAAGATAATTCTCTGCAACTTAAATACATATTTATCACACTAAGCAGAAATCTCTCCATTACTTTACTTAATATCAGAGCCGTAACTAGACTTTTTGGTGCCCTGTGCCAGAGAGAGCATTGGCGACCCCCTCCCCCATTTTTTAAATAGGGACATAAGATAGTGGGATGCAATTGGGAAGGCGGCTGAAATTATACCGACAGATGGCTTCCCGACTGTCATATCCCGGCGAGAGTGAAATGCCCGGCGTCTAGATGTAGTCGCCGCACATTTCACCAGACCGGCGCCCGGCATCCCGATCGAAGGGATGCCGGGCGCCGCGAGCGGACAGCCGAAGGGGGGGGTGAGGGTTAGGTTTAGGGCTCCGGGGGGGACTTAGGGTTAAGCACCCCCCAGGGAGGTTAGGGTTAGGCTAGGGGGAGGGTTAGGCACCCCCCCGGGGGACTTAGGTTTAGGCAGCGGGGAAGGGGGAGGTTAGGGTTAGGCACCCGTAAGGGAGCGTTAGGGTAAGGGGGGTAGGTTAGTTAATACTTACCTAGGGACGATCGGGATTTCCAGCGCTGTCGGGCTGCTGCTGCCAGGATCTGTTCCAGTGTCGAGCTGCCGCGAATCGAACTGCCGGACATGCGGCCGCCGGTATTTCATGCCGATTCCAAGATAGTAGACCTTAAAAAGGGCCATGGCCTCATGGGGAAGGGCCAGGGAAGAGATAGGCGAGGCCAGGAGATGCTGGGGATAAAAGAAGAGGAAGCTACAAGTGAGAATGATAATAAAGAGGAAAATTGACTGGCCCAAACAGCGCCCCCTGCCTTGCGGTGCCCTGTGCCATAGCACTGCCCGCACTACCCTAGTTACGGTCCTGCTTAATATACTCTAAAAGCTATGTTGTGTTCTTATTGTTGTTAATAATCCTAAGTAATACTGTATATACTCTATGGTTCTGAGTTGGACATAATATGGTGACGGTGGCAATTCCGTACACTCTCTGCGATTGGAAGTCCTGTGAACATCCAGCGGTAGTTGGACACATCTATGTGACAGCTCCGCCCCCAGCCCTCTGCCCACGAGAGCAGCCGCCATGACTTTTGCCAGCATTTGCACCTGCCACATCTTTTAAAATCAGACAGTGCACTGGCACAGCTCAGAATAGTATGTACACGCCCACGGGGACTCTTCATCTACATGCCAATTGCAGTAACTCCATTCCAACATCTGTGAGGGTCGGCTGAGATGACGGTGACACAGAACCGTTCATAAGTACTATAAGATGCGTATACAGCCTGTGACACATGCGTAGTTTGCTACAAATTGCTTGATGCGTCCACATTCGAAATTGCGTGGAACAAAACTCAAAACAAATTATTAATTGGGACTCAAGTATCCCAGTTATTTTCTGGTAATGAATAAATTGTAACATGAATATATAGGCTCTCACTTTAGTATTCAGACTCTATTATCAAAATAAGGTACTCAAAATAAAGCCTCTTCAGTTATCGTGTACTGGCTATGATTTTCTCACTTAGATAGGACAGTGTTGCGTACAGTATAATGGTACAGGTGTGGTGCACATCTTTAGGTTCTATAGCCTACTGTATCTACGAGCAGTGACGGAACATTGGGCCTGTTTCAGACCCAGACGCTATTTGCGTCCACTCGCTGGCTAAAAGGGGCCGGCTATTTAAATCATGTGCTCACACTGCATCACGTAAAGCCGCCCACTAAGTAATAGCGAGCGGCCGCACTATGCGCTCGCACCTGTATAAAGACGCCCCTTTGCCACTCACAACACACGTCATCTCCGGCAGTTGTAGGATTAATCGGGAACATCGAGAGCCATCGGTGCTGCTCGCAGTGCTTGTGGTAGCCTTTTCCCACCACAACATTGCGAGCAGTTCTGGCTAAAATACAACCCAGTCACGTGTGCAATGACGCTACTTTGATAATTATGCATGTCCATTAAACGCTGTTCTGGTGGTCGGTCACGCCTGCGTTCGCACATCCACACCCCCGTTTTCAAGCACCTTCCCCTGTTACCACCCACAAACGGCACTGTCACTCAAAATAGCGGCCCGACTGCGAGCTACGGGCGAGCACTTTCCCATTGCAATGACTGGTTCGCGCACGCCCATTGCGACTCATACGCATGCGCATATTGCGAAAAATCGCTCAATGCGAGCGAGCGCAGCATAGCGTCCGGGTCTGAATCAGGCCCATTGTCCCTGAGGCAAAATCTCCCAAATCACCTTTTTCATAGGGCCGGGGACAATGTCTCCTCCTCCATGCTCCATTACTCCCTCTTGTCTCTCTTACTGGCGCATAAAAGCTGCAGAAGGGAATAGGCCCAGAGATGCACAGTTGCAGAATTTGTGCGGCCTGTGTAAATGCCTGCCTAATGCCCCTCTAATGCTAAATGCAGTATACGGATCAAACTACAAATCCCCCATTTTTCCGCACTGCCCTCTGCCTATCTTAGTGCCCCCCATTTGACACAGGTGGTTAAATAGTTAAACGCTACATGCTATCTTTTTAACTGAATGTTAATGTGTAGGATTCATTAGCCACAATAACATCAGATGTCTGTGTTATTGTTCATGACTAATCAGTCTAATTAACATCACATGATGGGGGGGGGTGTTAAGGTGCGCTCTGCCTTGGTGTTATGATATGGTTGATGGGTGTGGTGAAGTGAAAGAGGGAGGAGATGAGGTGGAACTGTGTGGGGGGGGAGGGGAGGAGATGTAAATGTATGGATGGATGAAATGAAAAAAGCCAGGCAGAAAAGGTTGGGGGACAAATCTTTTATTGGAGAAGTCACAGTGCTGCTCCTGATGGGTCCCGGGCAGTGTGGGAGGGGTGAGACTCCGGGTGGGGAATTTGGTGGACCCTTTCAGGGGGCTCCTTGACGTGCGGTTCAGTGACCAGCACGTATCCCCTGCTGGACCTATGGTCTACAGTCTGTGGAGTCTCACTGAGTGGGTGATGGAGCTGGGTGAGTGGGGCACCGAGGCGGTGTCCCGCGTGGTGAGGGGATAGTCTCGAAGTATTTACCTACCGGTAGGATTTGTGGTAGGTGGTGTGCCGACGTTGCGGCCGTGTGGTAGGATAATGCTTGTAATGGTGGTGAGTTGCAAGAGTCAATTGGTGTGCAGGTCGTGCTGCGGGCTGTGGAGCTGCTTGTTGCTGGAGGTCACCGGACCTGTGGTGGCGGGCGACCGCTGTACGGTGCTCGTGGTGGTATGTTCCCCCTTGTTGATGTGTGAGTAGCTGGGCCAGCTGAGCCGGAGGGGGGAACTGATGGGAGCGCGACTCCTGTGTTGCAATGCCGGGGGGGGACCACCTGGCGGAGGGTGGTCTGCCCGGGACGTTCGAGGTAGAGGTGCAGTCGTGGGGAGGCTGGCATGGTCGGTCACTGGGGGTGTGAACGGTGGCCAGCCGGAGTGTGTCCTGGTGCTTGGTGGGTGGCGGCCTCGACCACCGGCGGTCCCTGGTGGAGATGGGGAATGTCGGAGGACTCGGGCCGAGTAACGTGGGGCGAGTTGGTGGCATCTCCAATGCGTATCGGCAGCGTGCTGCCTTCTTCAAGGAGGTCATCACATGTCTGAGTAACCAGACTTAAAGGTCAGGCTAATTAGAAAGCCAAGGTGCAAGACTTGTTAACTTGGCTTTATAAAAGGGTCTGCATGTGCCCAAACCTGCAGACACTGTTATTGGAATATCACAGTGCTATATGACTGTAAAGTACTTAGCCCAAGAGATATTGATACCTTATCATATTGACTGCTGTTTATCGTCTGTCACCTGTATCCTGTTACTTCAATAAAACCTACCCTGGTTTGGAATCGTGTGGACTAACCTCCTCGTTCACATCCGCTATGCACCTACCAACTTGAAGGCATCTGCCAATATCCATTTCTTCTGGGCAGGGCGTATTTAGAGAGGAGGGGGCCCGTGTTCACTCACCATCCAGGACCTTCCACAATCTTCCATTGATTAATCAGTATTTATAGTAGGGAACACCCATACACTTCATCAGTGGGACCCAGGGGACCGTGTGCCCCGCACACCCTGCACCCATTATAGATTAGATACACCCCTGCTTCTGGGAGTTATGCTACTGTCTGAGAAGGTACAGATGAACCCATTTTTCTTCGGGTGATACTTTATTTGTTTATGTTAACTCTCATTCAGAAGTTACTGACTCTTGCTGTCTTCAGTGATTCTCTCTCTCACACTCTCTCTCAGGGGTATTCATGAAAGCTTGAGAAGATATAAAATTGAGAGAAATAAAGTGCCAACCAATCAGCTTCTGTCTTTTTCAAACACAGGGGCCTCATCAACCGATAAATGGCCCGGTAACCATGCTGAAACGCTAGTTCCCGCATATTTAGGTTACCGAGCTATTCATCATCAGGGGTCCCAAATGGATCACATGATATTCAGAAAACTCCGACAACTGAAAGTTTTTGGAGTTTGCTTCAGAGAACAAGTGCCATCTTCAGACAGCGCTTATTCTCGAATCCCTGCTCCTTCCTATGGGAAGGAGTTCCGGGGAAGCGAAGAGGGATCCGAGCGGATCCCTCCACCGACTCCTCACTACCTCCCCGGGCGGCTTTGCAAATGAGTGACCTCGGGTCACGCATGCGTAGCCGGCATGACGGGGAGGACGTAACACAACTACTTCTGTAACTGCTATACTAACTGAGGGGACAGCTGTTTTTAGGAGCAGCTGTCCCCACAGCGGAGCAATGATGAATTGCTCTGGTGTCAAGTCACCCCCGCTGCGAGTTGGATACTTAAGTATCCCTTGCAGCGAGATCATTACTTGATCATCGGGGGCCATACGGCCTCCGATAATGAATAGGCCCCACAGCCTGTAAAGTAACAGGAGATGATTGGTTGGTACTTTATCTCCATCCAAGGCTTAGTACTGTAAATAGACTCATGAATCTCTAACATTTTATCTCTCTCCAAGCTTCCATGAATACCACCCTCCATCTTTAACTCCACCACTCCCTGCAGCTTCCAACTGCCACACTGCACAATGTCCCATGTTACCATGGCAACTCACACACTCATCTGTTTTTCATGTTTTTTTTTTTATCAACGTTATTGCACATAATCAATTAAATTGAACATTCATATGTGGTTCCTTAGCACATTACATTCTGGCATCCTTATTTACAAAAATGTATTTACAGGACATTCCAGTGCAATACAAAATGATTTAGATTTTTGCCAATTTATGTGTCAAGAATTCAATGTATGTAATACACAATCATCTCTGTGTACCTATTAGCAAGTTGTACAGCCCCCACAAGTCAGTCTCAAGCCTGATCAATTTATTTTACCTGCTGTTTATTTCACCCCTGGTAGTTTGTTACTGCAATGTTAGGAATTGACGACCATGCTGATAGTCAAACATTATTGCAGTTGGTCAACTAATAAATTAGCAACACTATACCTGTGTATATATATATATATATATATATATATATATACTGTATAACTTTTACAATATATTTCAAGAACAAAAAAACACAATTATATGTATGTAATTTAAAGACATGGTAACCAAACTTATGGAACCCACCTGGTATGACATACCTCCCAACATGAGCCTCTCCAGGAGGGACACAATACTCTGGTCCTGGACTTCCCTGGTAAGAGGTGGGGCTGCAGCACAGTTCAAAATTCAAATAGGGGAGCCACACCAATTGTCATTTCACACGCTGCCAAACATCACTGGCTGGGAATCACTGGCAGCTGGTGTGGCTCCCCTATTTGAAGTTTGGACTGTGCTACAGCCCCACCTCTGGAGCCGCCACCAATCATAAATTACCAGGGAAGTCCAGGACCAGAGCATTGTGTCCCTCCTGGAGAGGGTCATGTTGGGAGGTATGGTATAATATGGGTGTAAATAATATATACTATAGCAGTAAGGCAAATGCTAACAAAAGGTATAAAGCTTTTCTATAGGTTACATTCAGCCAACAACTCAATCAGGTGCTACAGAGCTATAGTATTTAGGTCTTTTCCCTAACAACAACAGAGGCCAAGAACTGGTTATGGAGAACATGACGGGATCATTTGTTCTGTGCAGTGTGAGTATAGTAAGCAGCCCTGAGACACACAATCTTCCAGCCAGGGATGAATCAGTATGTATAGTAGGGAACACCCATAGACTTCATCAGTGGGAACTTCCTAGAACTATGGTGATAAGAAATCAGCACTTATAGGCAACGGTTACTGATTTTACTAAGTGTATTGGATATCCTCTGGTTTTGGCATCTTCTCAATTGAAGATTCTGGACTATTTGTTTAAACGTTATACAGGGACATTTTTAATTTTGTTATATTATCTATCAAAGTGGGAACTTGTTGAACTTGCTGAAAACAGCTCCCCTTTTTTCTTTCAACTTCTGATCTATTTCAACCATCCTGTGCTGTGTGATTGTAAAAACGTTTTCAGTCTCCGTCACTTAGTAAAGGATGTAGCCCTTGATGTGAGCATTGCTGGGCTGAAATGGCAATATCCCTGGCCAGAGGGACCACTGGAGAACTTCTATATGACACTATAGTGACCATGCGTCAGCTCTTGTTCATTCATGCTATAGACTGAATACATGAAAACTGCCATAAACTACTTTCTTATATTTAAACAAGTTCACTTTACCCAATCCTGACACTTTGTAAGAAATTTAGGAGTAATAAAAAAAAAGCATTGGTCTCTTGTAAGCCGTAATTGTAGAATTACCTATGTGAAGTAGACCATACAATTACCAATGATGGAAAATATCTGAGGAACCAAGTCTCCGGCAAAATAAATTAAGCTGCTCATATTGCAGCGTCTTCTGGTTTCTGCATGTAAAATAAGATGGTTTGCTTAGCAATACCAGCAAGTTCAGCTGAGGTTTTCAATGACCTAATAACACTGCACTGACTAAGGGAAATGTACATATGTCATTGAAGCACTACATAAAGTGGAACCATATCCAAACATTAAAAGTAAAATGAAAACTCCGTACAAGAGGCATACAGAATGTATTTTCATTGTCGCAGTGATGTCACTAGTTCCAAGTACATTGATAGGCTGCAGAATATTTGTCCTGCTCGCATACATACTGTAATTGTGAAGACATCACCAATAGCTTAATAACAATTTATTGAGACAGTCCAGATTTCAGGTGGTGGGGAGTATAGCGTGCGTTAGCAGAATGTGACCTTGCATGGAATGGGCGTCTTCTCTACAGGACGGAATCACCTACATTTTTCCTGATTTTTAATATAGGAACTATAGGTGACAGGTTAAATTTGATATTTATTGAAGGAAAGAAAATCTAAACAAAACGATGAGGTTACATTGTGAGAATGCTCAGTGCACATGCTGTGGGTTCAATGACCAAACACCATCCTAGACCATACAGTACTTGCCAACTCTCCCTGATTGTCAGGGAGATGCCCTGAAATACCGTAGTAGCAATCTCCCTGACAGGGGTGTATCTAACCCTTGGCCAGAATGGCATTCGCCAGGGGCGCTGGCCAAGGGGGGGCGGTGCTGCCCAGCGGTGCCAGTTAGAGAAACATGCACCTACGGCAGCAGCTAAACTTTACCCAACACTGGCTGGGCTTCACAGCTGCAAGCTGCACAGGGAGGAGATTCTGGCCCCGTCCCACTCCATGGGTAACACACACGCTGCCATCGGTTTGCGGCATGGCTCAAACTATAGGGAGCGATGTGTGATTGGATTCCTGCCCTAGGTCGTTCTGTGCAGGGCCAGTGGCCCATTCCAGCTGAGAGGCCGAGGACCGACTGACAGGCCTTGTGGAATCCTCAGCTCCAGCCGCCAGCAGTGAGTAGATGTAATTGCCTTGCCCTGCACAGCAACAGCTGGACCCAGGCTCCTCTGTTATTGCTGTGACGCCTTCATATAGATGTGCGTAAGTGTGAGTGGACTGCAGTGTGCAGGGTAAGTGGGCGCCTTTCACCTGGCTGGGGAGGTAGGAGGAGGGGGCATTCGTACTTGGGCATCTCATTCTATGTTGTTCTATTGGCTGGCAGGCAGGAGAGGATACTGGCACTGGCGGTGGGGAGAGGAGAGGGATGCTATATGTCTGGGCTATTGTTATTTTAGGAGCTCAGTATCATCGTGTGCTGGCACATAATGTTGAGGGACCTGCTCAACTAGGCTGGCTGCTCTCAGGGTGGGGCCACCCATGTATGCTGGACATGTACCTGTCTCCCTATGGGTGACATCTAGCACTGGGCTGCTCATGCATATAATATAATAGTGTTCTGCAGTGATTAAGGGGCTGATTCAGAGATGTACGCTAAACCGATGGTCAGCACACATCTCCGATGATGGGAGGATTGTGCATGTGCAGCCCTCCATCTGCGAGCCCGATTGACAGTCTGCAGCATTTGGGAGGCGGAGTGGGGGCGTTCCTGGGTATTGCCCCCATTTTCCCGGGAGGGACGAGGCCAGGGTCTGCATTCATGGACACAGACTACCTGGCATCGTAAGCCGCCAGGACCTGGTCAGGTTGCAGCAAGCTTCAGTTACCGCAGCCTAGCTAGAGGGACAACAATTGTGACCGATGCTCGCGATTGTTCCGATGGTGATCCCAGGCTGCGACCTCGGTTGCAGCACTGGATCACAAATATGCAGCAAGGAGGTGTCTGTGCAATTCTGTCCATCTCTGAATCAGACCCAAGTCACTGAGGCTGCAGCATTTTCACAGCTGAGGGCGAGGAAGTGTCTGGGAGCTCCTTCGCGCTCTCTTCTGCTAAAGAGCAGGTCAGCTCAATTAATGTGTGTTTTATATGTTTTCTGTGATTGCCAATGTGTTTGTTTTTGTTTTTCATTAACTGTGGAAGCCAATATGTACATAAGTAATTGTATACTGCTCGCCTCTGTAAAGTAATCAGGTACACGGGGGGGAGGGGTGCTGTAGCGGCAACATGGGGGTGCTGGAGTTTCACAGGGTAGCCTAGACTGACATGAGGGGGTGCCAGTTCCTTACTTTGCCAGGGGCGCTCGGACCCCTAGATACACCCCTGCTCCCTGACCCCCTTTATAAAGCTGTTATATATATAAAAAAATAGAGATATATACATTCAAATGGGATAATAGTATAATTTCCCCGCATTGGTTATAAGGCACAATGGGGTCAATCCTATTAGGTGCAAATCGCGAGTAGCGAGTTTGTTTCCTGAAACTCGCACACTTCGCAGCGAAGCACGCTCCCGAGATTTCTCCAATCTAATTAAAAATGCCAATTCGCACTATTCGCAGCGTAGGGGTGCGAATTGACTACCAAATGAGATTTGCGAGAAATGCATGAAAATGTGGGAGACCACCCTGGATCCCCCAAAATGGATAATTTCGTTAGCAGGACCGTATAGAAGGTTGTTCGTGGGCATTAGGAAAGTACTGTAGGTTTTTAAATGGTGTCAAATGGCTGATTTGTGGGGGGGTTTTAAATGCAAGAAAGTGATAAAAAACAAACTTTTTTGTGTTTAATCTCAAACTAATTAAACAAAAAATGCAAAAAAAGTAGAAAAAAGGGTGATTTTGGGGTACTTTAAGGACACCTTGAAAAATTGAAAACAAATTTATAAAAACAATTATTTTTCAACTAAAAAGTTATTGTAATTAAATTCGGGGTGCCTAAACTAAAAAAAAAGTTGATTTTGGGGTAATTTTAGGACATCTTTTTTTTACCCCCAAAACTTACATGTAATTATTGGACTAATTAAGCTAATTGGAAACTTCCAAATGCCTATTTAGTCATTAGGGGGGTGTCCAAGCGGTTCCGCACAGTGTCCCGACATTTTAACCTTAAAATAAAGATTTTCCTTTCCATCTCTCACCCTCAGGGAGGTGCGAGTGGAAAGTTTCGAATTCAGTCTGACTGAGTCAGTGCGAGTTGCTAATTGGATTGAATTCACTATGCGAATTCAAAGTAAAAATAGCAACTCGCACCTTGCAATTCGCACCATTTCCTAAAAAGTATCAGGGACCTATTCATCATCACTAAAATGGCCCGTTAACTAGGGGTGTGCACCGGCCACTTTTCGTGTTTTGGTTTTGGATCTGGATCTTTCTTCGTGTTTTGGATCTGGATTGGTTTTGCCAAAACCACCCTTCCGTGTTTTGGGTTCTGGGTTTTGTGTTTTGGATCTGTATTTTTTTGAAAAAAAGCATAAAAACAGCTAAAATCACAGAATTTGTAGGTTTTTCTGCTCCTATGCTATTATTAACCTCAATAACCTTAATTTCCAGTCATTTCCAGTCTATTCTGAACACCTCACACCTCACAATAGTGTTTTTATGTCCAAAAGGTTGCACCGAGGTAGCTGGATGACTATGCTAAGTGACACGAGTGGGCGGCACAAACACGTGACCCATCTAGGCGTGATACTGCAGTGGCAGACAGGATGGCAGTTTGAAAAACTAGGCTCCAAACTGTACATAATACAAAGAAAAAAAAGAGGTGCAAGATGGAATTGTCCTTGGGCCATCCCACCCACCCTTATGTTGTATAAACAGGACATGCACACTTTAACAAACCAATCATTTCAGCGCCAGGGTCTGCCACACAACTGTGGCTGAAATGATTGGTTCGTTTGGGCCCCCACAAAACAAGCTGGCAATTAATCTGTACCTGCACAAACTGGCTCTACGGAGGCAAGATGTCATCCTCATCCTCCTCATCCACCAATTCCTCACCCTCTTCAGTGTGTACATCCTCATCCTCACAAAGTATTAACTCGTCCCCACTTGAATCCACCACCACAGGTCCCTCTGTACGTTCTGGAGGCTGGTCTCCCTGGAAGAGCTGATAATTCATTTTGATGAACATCATCTTCTCCACATTCTGTGGAAGCAACCTCCTACGCCTTTCGCTGACAAGGTTCCCGGCTGCACTAAACACTCTTGCGGAGTACACACTGGAGGGGGGGGGCAACTCAGGTAAAATAGAGCCAGTTTGTACAGGGGCCTCCAAATTGCCTCTTTTTCCTGCCAGTACAGGTATGGACTGTCTGACATGCCTACTTGGATGCTGTCACCGATGTAATCCTCCACCATTCTGTCAATGGTGACAGTATCATATGCAGTGACAGTAGACATGTCAGAAATTGTTGCCAGGTCCTTCAGTCCGGACCAGATGTCCAAACTTGGTCCTGCCTGCCCTGCATCACCGCCAGCGGGTTGCTTAGGATACCTAAGTTTTTTCCTGGCAGCCCCAGTTGCGGGAGAAAATGAAGAAGGAGCTGTTGACGTGTCACGTTCCGCTTCAGCTGACAGTGTGTTCACCAGCAGGTCTTTGCACCTCTGCAGGCTTGTGTCGGCCGGAAAGAGAGACACCACATAGGCTTTAAACCTAGGATCGAGCACGGTGGCCAAAATGTAGTGGTCTGATTTCAACAGATTGACCACCCTGGAATCCTGGCAAAGCGAATGAAGGGCTTCATCCACAAGTCCCACATGCCGAGCAGAATCGCTCCGTCTTAGCTCCTCCTTCACTTTCTCCAGCTGCTTCTGCAAAAGCCTGATGAGGGGAATGACCTGACTCAAGCTGGCAGTGTCTGAACTGACTTCACGTGTGGCAAGTTCGAAGGGCTGGAGAACCTTGCACAACACAGAAATCATTCTCCACTGCGCTTGAGTCAGGTGCATACCCCCTCCTTTGCCTATGTCATAGGTGGATGTATAGGCTTGTATGGCCTTTTGCTGCTCCTCCATCCTCTGAAGCATATAGAGGGTTGAGTTCCACCGCGTCACAACCTCTTGCTTCAGGTGATGGCAGGGCAGGTTCAAGAGTGTTTGCTGGCGCTCCAGTCTTCGGCACGCAGTCGCTGAATGGCGAAAGTGGACAGAAATTTTTCGGGCCACCCAAAGCGTCTCCTGCACGCCCCTGTCGCTTTTCAGAAAATTCTGCACCACCAAGTTTATTGTGTGAGCAAAACATGGGACGTGCTGGAATTTGCCCAGATGTAATGCCCGCACAATATTGGTGGCGTTGTCAGATATCACAAATCCCCAGGAGAGTCTAAGTGGGGTAAGCCACTGGGCGATGATTTTCCTCAGTTTCTCTAAGAGGTTGTCGGCGGTGTGCCTCTTACTAAAACCGGTGATACACAGCGTAGCCTGCCTTGTAACGAGCTGGCGTTTCTGAGATGCTGCTACTGGTGACGCTGCTGCTGTTGCTGCATAAGGTGATACATCTACCCAGTGGGCTGTCACAGTCATATAGTCCTTAGTCTGCCCTGTTCCACTTGTCCACATGTCCGTGGTTAAGTGGACATTGTGTACAACGGCATTTTTCAGGACACTGAGGACACTTTTTCTGACGTTTCTGTACAGTCTCGGTATCGCCTGTCTAGTGAAGTGGAATCTAGACGGGATTTGGAACCGGGGACACACTACCTCCATCAATTGTCTAAATCCCACTGCACTAATGGCGGATACCGGACGCACGTCTAACACCAACATAGCAGTCAAGGCCTCAGTTATACGTTTTGCTTCAGGATGACTGCTGTCGTACTTCATCCTCCTCGCTAAGGACTGTTGGAGGGTCAATTGTTTAGTAAAAGTAGTGGTGTTCCTACTTCTTCTCTGGGATGATGAACGACTCCCAGCAGCAGCAACAGCAGCAGTAGGCGTAGCAATGCAGGATCCTCCGGAGGAATCCCGGATAGGAGAGTCAGTCATGCCAGTGACATGGCCTGCAGGACTACTTCTGATCCTGACTAAGGAGAAAATTGACGAGGAGGGAGTTGACGGTGTGGTTTGCAGGCGCTTGGATACAACAGGACAACGGGATTTAGGTGTCCCTGGACTGCTTACGGTCTTAGCCAAAGTTTCTGAACTTGACAGTAACTTTTTATGAACGCGCTGCAGGTGCCGTATAAGGGAGGATGTTCCTAGGTGGTTGACGTCCCTACCCCTACTTATTTCACCTTTACATATGGTACATATGGCAAGACAGTTGTTGTCCGGATTTGGATAGAAATATTGCCAGACCAAAGAGGTGGAATGTTTGGTCTTCTGCCCAGGCATGACAGTGATGGGCTTTTTCATCCCACGGACAACAACTGTCTCCCCCGGAGCCTGATTTAAACAAACCACATCACCATCAGAATCCTCCTCGCCAACTTCCTCCTCAGCGCCAGCTACACCAGTATCCTCATCCTGTTATACTTCAACAGTGACATCTTCAATTTGCATATCAGCAAGTGGACTGTGGGTGCTCCTTTCAGCACTTGCAGGGGGCGTGCAAATGGTGGAAAGAGCCACCTCTTCCCGTCCAGTGCTGGGAAGGTCAGGCATCGCAACCACCACCACACTTGGACTCTCCTTGGGGATTTGTGATATCTTCTTAGAAAGCACAGTTCTTCGCTGTGCTTTTGCCAGCTTAACTCTTTTGATTTTTTTAGTGGGAGGAGGGCTTCCATCGTCATGTGAAGCTGAACCACTAGTCATGAACATACTAAGGATCGACCTTAGCCGTTCCTTGCCACTCCGTGTCGTAAATGGCATATTGGCAAGTTTACGTTTCTCTTCAGCTGATTTAAATGTCTTTTTCAAGGTCATTTTCCTGAACTTTGCCATTTGGGATTGTATGTGCCCTCTACTATGACATTTGGCATCGGCCTTGGCAGACGACGTTGATGGCATGTTATCGTCTATGTCATGACTAGTGGCAGCAGCTTCAGCACTAGGAGGAAGTGGTTCTTGATCTTTCTCTATTTTATTTTTATCGGAGAAAGTTTGGTCCTCCATTTATGTTATATCGATTTGATATATACGTGCGGCTAAACACAGAAAATAATTTTTTGTTTGGTTTGGACTGGAGTGTACTTTCGGGGGTTACAGCACCCTTAACGGTCAAGCCAGCCGGCCCTTTACTTATGACACAGGCGCACGCTTGGCACTACTTTGTTGATGCACGTGCGGCTACTGCGCACACAATTCACAAACACAGAAAATATATAATTTTTCTTTTGGTTTGGACTGGAGTGTACTTTCGGGGGTTACAGCACCCTTTAACGGTCAAGCCAGCCGGCCCTTTACTTATGACACAGGCGCACGCTTGGCACTACTTTGTTGATGCACGTGCGGCTACTGCGCACACAATTCACAAACACAGAAAATAATTTTTTTTTTGGTTTGGACTGGAGTGTACTTTCGGGGGTTACAGCACCTTTTAACGGTCAAGCCAGCCGGCCCTTTACTTATGACACAGGCGCACGCTTGGCACTACTTTGTTGATGCACGTGCGGCTACTGCGCACACAATTCACAAACACAGAAAATAATTTTTTTTTTGGTTTGGACTGGAGTGTACTTTCGGGGGTTACAGCACCCTTAACGGTCAAGCCAGCCGGCCCTTTACTTATGACACAGGCGCACGCTTGGCACTACTTTGTTGATGCACGTGCGGCTACTGCGCACACAATTCACAAACACAGAAAATAATTTTTTTTTTGGTTTGGACTGGAGTGTACTTTCTGGGGTTACAGCACCCTTTAACGGTCAAGCCAGCCGGCCCTTTACTTATGACACAGGCGCACGCTTGGCACTACTTTGTTGATGCACGTGCGGCTACTGCGCACACAATTCACAAACACAGAAAATAATTTTTTTTTTGGTTTGGACTGGAGTGTGCTTTCGGGGGTTACAGCACCCTTAACGGTCAAGCCAGCCGGCCCTTTACTTATGACACAGGCGCACGCTTTGCACTACTTTGTTGATGCATGTGCGGCTACTGCGCACACAATTCACAAACACAGAAAATATATAATTTTTTTAGCACTTGGGGGGAGCACCGCTGATGGACAGAGCACCCCACTGGACAACACTACAGCACCCCTTTAGGACTGGGACACTGCACAGGACTTTGGAGTGGACACAGCCCCTATGGAGAACTGACTGCACAACACAGTCCAGCCAGCCCCTATGGACTTTGAAGTAGTGGACACAGCCCCTATTAACAACAGCAGCACAGCACAACACAGCCAGCCCCTATGGACTTTGAAGTAGTGGACAACAGCAGCACTACACTACACTACACTACACAGCCCTAACTCCCACCCTCCCTCTTCACTGTCCACAGCCGAGTGAGAAAATGGCGCCGACGCGGGTACCTTATATAGGATCCAAAACCCGCGAGACTCGGAAGGCGGGATGATGACGTTTTGCCTCGATTTCAGATCCGAGTCAGGCGGGAAAAGTCGAGCCTGACTCGGATCGGACTCGGATCGGGGGGGCTCGGGGGGGTTCGGATTTCAGAAATCCAAACCCGCTCACCCCTACCGTTAACCATGCGGAAATGCTAGTTTCCGCATATTTAAGTTAACGGGCCATTCGTCATCAGGGCTACGGAGTTTGAATGCCAGAACAAACGGCATCTAGCAGTACACGTCCACTTTACCGCCGCGCTTATAGGTGCTACTTTCAAAATCTTCCTGAAATGCTTTTTCAAAAGTAGGAAAGTATGTCCTAGACTGCATCTTCTGGGATATGCTGAGGTCCATCTGCTGACAGTAAAGCGTCCCTTGATATTATATTAGAATGTTATCCACAATAATTGTCTATTCTTTCCATAGTCAGCTATTTTGTTAAGGATTATAGGGCCTGATTCTGACCCGGTCGCAAGCGCTGTGCGCTCGCAACCGGGTCGATGGTGGCCCAGTGTGCATGCGCGCGACGGAGCCGGCTCCGTCGTGCACATGCGCGAGACCCGGATAGCGATGGGCAATCCGTCGCTCCGGGTCTCGTACCAAAGGGGGCGTGCTGTCGATGTTGAGTGACAGCACGCCCCTTTTGGTGGGCGGGGCGGGGGCATGGCTGCCAATACGGATGCGTTCCCATGTGAACGCCTACCATCTGGGGCCGGCCCTACTGACATCACAAGTGATGTCAGTGGGAGAGCTTTCGGCTCTGTTAGAGCCGAAAACTCTCTGGGGCTTGCGGCAACGAGACCCTACCACAAGGGTCTCATCGCAAGCCCGATGGTCGCGATGGTCTTGACCATCGCGACCATCATCATGGCCGCTCGCTATAGCTGTGGAAGGCCGCTCGAAAAAACCAGAAGGCCGGCCCTGATTCAGAGCGAGTGCTCTGTCAGAGCGTCCGGCTCTGAATCAGGCCCATAGACCTGATTCAGAGGCGGACGCAGTTTTGAATTTCCCGCAGGTTGCTGTTTTTTGCTACTGCAAATGTAAGCTCTCACGAGCAGGGCCTTCTAACCTCTTGTGCTACTCCTTATACTGTCATCTACTCCACACTCGGGCACCTAACACCTGGTTGCCTACGCCCTGTTGCTCATTGAGTGTTAGGATCAATAATGCAGCAATGTTTATAAACCTTGTCCTGCATTGTATTGTACTCTAAAGGTGCGTACACACTAGACGATATGCTCCCTGAGCGATATCGTGTAGTGTGTCCCCGGCAGGGTGTGCTCAATGTCGTTCATGACATTGAGCACACCCGCTGAACGATATCATTAACGATATCGTTCAGCGCCGTGCTCTTTCCCCCATTCTATAACATGCAGCAACCTGACGACATTGTTAGGTTGGCCTGCACGTTAACCCGATGAACGATGATGATGAACGACCCACGGGAACGCGCGCCGTCGTTATCGTTCATCGTTGTTGTGTTAAAAATGGACGATAAAGCGGATGACTGAACGATAACGATATCGTTATCATTCAGTCGTTCACTTTAATCGCCCAGTGTGTACGCACCATAAAGCTGGGTACACATTAGATGATGTGTACCCAGCACGACATAGTTCGCAACGGGACCTGGCGGGGGTGCCGGCATACACACTTGCTGCATACATGCCTACTCTCCCGGGAATCGCGGGAGGCTCCCGATTTTTCAGGTAACCCCCGGCGATCCCGGAAGAGTAGGCATATCTCCCGCATCCCGCCCACTTCCTAGTGAAGTGGGCAGGATGGGGAGATTTTACCTGAAATTATCGGGTCCGTCGGGAAGGGGCGGGGCTAAATTAGGCAAATCGTGTCATTTAACCCCGCCCCCTCTTCACGGACCCGCGAATCACGGGGGTTTCTGCCCCCCGAAAAGGAGAGCAGCAGGTCCCCTCCTGCTGCTCCCGGAAAGCTGCCCAGCAAAGTAGGTAAGTATGACTTGCTGGTGCCAGCAGCGACAGAGCAACGGCGGGGGGTAGCAGGGGCCATGCTGCATTCGGCAGCATGGCATCACTAGAGACATCCTCAGCTCTTTCTGCATGTACAAAAGATCAGAGGATGCATCGGCATCGTGATAGTGGGTACACACTGGACGATTTGTCGTTCCAATGCATCGGAATCGGCCAAATCGCTCAAGATATCGTCTAGTGTGTACCCAGTCACTTGTTGCTTGTACACTTATTTGTCTATGTACTTTGTAAGGCACTGCGGAACACTTGTGGTGCCATATAAATAAAGGTTAAAAATAACAATACTGCGCATGTGCGAAAGTAAGAGAAATCCTTACTGCATACAGGCGAACCCAAGTGTCCATGGCAATCACAATTTACTGACTTGCCCCCATAGGCAAACGCAGTGGGGGTTTCCGGTTGCCTGGAAACCCTTTCCACAGCCTACACCATGACCACAATAGAAATAGTAATATAATACAATTTTACTAGTGCTGCATGTTTTTCTCAGTATCACAAATGTAATAATTAGCAGCACCTGTGGATCTTTTAACATGCGTCAGCCAGTAATAAATACACCTGTGCACCAACTAGGAGATGTGGAAAACATGCACTGTTAGGGGTGCACTGCTATAGACCATCAATAGAGTTAATTATTAAAACTGTATAATAATACACTCTCCAGAGTATAAGGAGACCAATATGTACAAATACTGAAAGTAAATGAAAATGCCAGCGCTCCCTTTAGGAGATATAGGGAATGTAATTACTGTAGTGAAAAACACTTAGAATAGAAAGTCACATAGATAACATATAAATGTCAGTTTCCCACAAACAGTGAAAACTGGTTTCTTTGAAATTCCTTAATAAACAGTGAAAACTGGTTTCTTAGATCCTCCTAGTTACCAGGATAGCTTCTTTAAAAACTTCTTCCGCATATAACGGCACCTCAAAAAGATCACAATACGGGTTCCACCATGTAAAGTAAAGTAACATTTATTTTATACATGGTCTAAAACAGTCCCAAAATTAATTCAGGAAATATAATAAAGATGGCAGCGTACCAGAATTAACCTTTACAGAGAGGCACAGTGTAAAAGCAGAAGGGGTTACAATGCTACCCCCACAGCAAGTCACCTTCCCTGCAGATGGACAGGTTTCTCTCTGTAGTGGTGAAGACTGGCAGTCCCTTCAATACCAACGCGTTTCGGCCAAAACAGCCTTTATCAAGGTATATACATGTGTTCTGAGGTGCATGGTTTATATAGAGAGGTTCTAATAAGTGATAGGCCCGCTCTTTTCCTAATTGTCTGGGCGGGTGTGCTCAAATGGGGCTATGCGTTCCATTCACTTGGAGCGCATGCCCGCTACTTCCGCCGGAGATGACGCCACGACCTGCTGTACTGAGGACTCCTTACATGCTGTGCGTTCCACTGCCATGGACCGCACTCCCGCTGCTTCCGCCGGAGGCAGCGTCACAATGGGACCTCACCACTACCTCCGCCCAAGCCGCCGGAAGTCTCAACGTGATCCACGTGGTGCGTTCCACTCAATGCCACCAGGAAGTCCCGCATAAGAAGGTGGACATCCGCAAATGCGTTCCACCTTTCCAAATATACAGACAATGTCTCCTCTATCACTATTCCTTCCTTCTAATATTCATGCATTGGTGTATATGCATGGATCCATTCAGCGCAGAGAGGATCAGTGGGTATCATAACAGAGATGGTGCCTTATAAGTAATAAAGCGGCTATGTCAATAACAATATATATGGTCCCTCTATTGTGCAAATAACATTATAAAGTGCATATAGTATAGGTAATGATGTCCAATGAAAAAAAACATCTTTTTAAAACACAATCAATATATCACATACATTAACAATATAAAAATAGATAAAATAGATTATTCTAAAAGGAGAGTAGAGTACAATGTGCAAATAAGCTATAAATAAATACAGACGTCTAAAAACATAAATAACAGACTTCTATTTTACATATCCCTTCCAGATCCTAATCTTTGATAACCTAGTCACCCTGCGGGAACGCTAGTGGCGATTAAGCCGAACTTATAGGGATATTTACAGGGGGTTCCTACAAATATTTTATTAAAGAAACCATTTTAATTCGAAGTCGTTATTTAGACCGTCCGGTATTAAAGTTTTCATATAATATATTGACTTCATTTCAGTTTTTGCTAATGAGGTTTCTACACCTTTTGATCTCCAGTGGTTCTCTACTTTTTTTATACCCATCATAGCTCTAATACCACTAGTTAAACATGAATGTTTTTCTTTAAAATGTTGCGATAGGGAGTGGTTTTCAAAACCTTTTTTGATATTTCTTAAATGCTCCATCCATCTTTCTCTTAATTTTCTTGTGGTCCTCCCTATGTATTGAAGACCACACTCGCATTCTATTATATATACACAATTCGTTGTATTACATGTGATAAATTCGTTAATCTTAAAAACCTTTTTAGTCGTTCTCGAAGTATATTCTTCCACTTTGGATGGTTGGGTTGTGTGAGTCCTGCAGATACTGCATATTCCACATATGTGGAACCCTTTCGTTTTTATCCTGCCACTCTTTTTATCAGGTATTGCGCTTTTAACCAGACAATTTTTAAAATTTGGCGCTTTTCTATATATAAATCTTGTGTTTTCTGGAATGATCTCTTTTAAAATAGGATCCTGTCTTAAAATATGCCAATTCCGTCTAAAAATGTGCTCCACACTTTTGTGATGGGTATTAAAAGTCGTAATAAATGCCGTAGGTACTGGGTTATTATTTGTCTTAATATCTTTTTTGTATTCTAAAAGAGTCTCTTGTGGAATATCTTTGAAGCTTTCTATAGTAGCCTCAATTTGTGCTGTATCATAACTAGGGGTGAGCGGGTTCGGATTTCTGAAATCCGAACCCCCCCGAGCCCCCCCGATCCGAGGCCGATCCGAGTCAGGCTCGACTTTTCCTGCCTGACTCGGATCTGAAATCGAGGCAAAACGTCATCATCCTGCCTTCCGGGTCTCGCGGGTTTTGGATCCTATATAAGGTACCCGCGTCGGCGCCATTTTCTCACTCGGCTGTGGACAGTGAAGAGGGAGGGTGGGAGTTAGGGCTGGCTGGGCTGTGTAGTGCAGTGTAGTGCAGAGCAGTGTTGTGCTGTGCTGTGCTGCGCTGTGCTGCTGTTGTCCACTACTTCAAAGTCCATAGGGGCTGGCTGTGTTGTGCTGTGCTGCTGTTGTTAATAGGGGCTGTGTCCACTACTTCAAAGTCCATAGGGGCTGGCTGGACTGTGTTGTGCAGTCAGTTCTCCATAGGGGCTGTGTCCACTCCAAAGTCCTGTGCAGTGTCCCAGTCCTAAAGGGGTGCTGTAGTGTTGTCCAGGGGGTGCTTTGTCCATCAGGGGTGCTCCCCCCAAGTGCTAAAAAAATAATATTTTTTCTGTGTTTGTGAATTGTGTGCGCAGTAGCCGCACGTGCATCAACAAAGTAGTGCCAAGTGTGCGCCTGTGTCATAAGTAAAGGGCCAGCTGGCTTGACCGTTAAAGGGTGCTGTAACCCCCAAAGTACACTCCAGTCCAAACCCCCCCAAAAAATATTTTCTGTGTTTGTGAATTGTGTGCGCAGTAGCCGCACGTGCATCAACAAAGTAGTGCCAAGCGTGTGCCTGTGTCATAAGTAAAGGGCCGGCTGGCTTGACCGTTAAAGGGTGCTGTAACCCCCAAAGTACACTCCAGTCCAAACCAAAAAAAAAAATATTTTCTGTGTTTGTGAATTGTGTGCGCAGTAGCCGCACATGCATTAACAAAGTAGTGCCAAGCGTGCGCCTGTGTCATAAGTAAAGGGCCGGCTGGCTTGACCGTTAAAGGGTGCTGTAACCCCCAAAGTACACTAAAGGTCCAAACCCAAAAAATATATATTTTCTGTGTTTGTGAATTGTGTGCACTGTGGCTGCACGTGCATCAACAAAGGAGCAGCGCCAAGCGTGCGCCTGTGTCCCATAAGTAAAGAGCCGGCTGGCTCATTTGTTAAAGGGTGGTGTAACCCACAAAGTGCACTACTCTCCAGCAAAAATAAAAAAATATTTTCTGTGTTTGTGTGCGCTTTAGCCGCACGTATATATCAATATAACATAAATGGAGGACCAAACTTTCTCAGATAAAAATAAAATAGGGAAAGATCAAGAACCACTTCCTCCTAGTGGTGTTGCTGCTGCTGGGAGTTGTTCATCATCCCAGAGAGGAAGTAGGAACACCACCACTTTTACTAAACAATTGACCCTCCAACAGTCCTTAGCGATGAGGATGAAGTACGACAGCAGTCATCCTGAAGCAAAACGTATAACTGAGGCCTTGACTGCTATGTTGGTGTTAGACGTGGGTCCGGTATCCGCCATTAGTGCAGTGGGATTTAGACAATTGATGGAGGTAGTGTGTCCCCGGTTCCAAATCCCGTCTAGATTCCACCTGCATCCTCAAAGCAGCAGCGACAAGTGTGCGTCTGTCTGTTAAAGGGTGGTGTAACCCTCAAAGTGCGCTCCACAAACAATAAAAATATTCTTTTTTTTTCTGTCTTTGTGAATTGTGTGGGCTGTAGCCGCACCTGCATCCTCAAAGCAGCAGCGACAAGCGTGCGTCTGTCTGTTAAAGGGTGGTGTAACCCTCAAAGTGCGCTCCACAAACAATTAAAAAATTCTTATTTTTTTTTCTGTCTTGTGAAATGTGTGGGCTGTAGCCGCACCTGCATCCTTAAAGCAGCAGCGACAAGCGTGCGTCTGTCTGTTAAAGGGTGGTGTAACCCTTAAAGTGCGCTCCACAAACAATAAAAATATTCTTTTTTTTTCTGTCTTTGTGAATTGTGTGGGCTGTAGCCGCACTTGCATCCTCAAAGCAGCAGCGACAAGCGTGCGTCTGTCTGTTAAAGGGTGGTGTAACCCTCAAAGTGTGCTCCACAAACAATAAAAATATTCTTCTTTTTTTTTCTGTCTTTGTGAAATGTGTGGGCTGTAGCCGCACCTGCATCCTTAAAGCAGCAGCGACAAGCGTGCGTCTGTCTGTTAAAGGATTACATCGGTGACAGCATCCAAGTAGGCATGTCAGACAGTCCGTACCTGTACTGGCAGGCAAAAGAAGCAATTTGGAGGTCCCTGTACAAACTGGCTCTATTTTACCTGAGTTGCCCCCCCTCCAGTGTGTACTCCGAAAGAGTGTTTAGTGCAGCCGGGAACCTTGTCAGCAAAAGGCGTAAGAGGTTGCTTCCACAAAATGTGGAGAAGATGATGTTCATAAAATTAATTATCAACTCTTACAGGGAGACCAGCCTCCAGAACGTACAGAGGGACCTGTGGTTGTGGATTCTAGCGGGGACGAATTAATACTCTGAGGATGAGGATGTACACAACACTGAAGAGGGTGAGGAATCGGAGGATGAGGACGACATCTTGCCTCCGTAGAGCCAGTTTGTGCAGGGCCAGATTAATTGCCAGCTTGTTTTGTGGGGGCCCAAACGAACCAATCATTTCAGCCACAGTCGTGTGGCAGACCCTGGCGCTGAAATATTTGGTTTGTTAAAGTGTGCATGTCCTGTTTATACAACATAAGGGTGGGTGGGAGGACAATTCCATCTTGCACCTCTTTTTTTTCTTTGCATTATGTACTGTTTGGGGCCTAGTTTTTCAAACTGCCATCCTGTCTGCCACTGCAGTGTCACTCCTAGATGGGCCACGTGTTTGTGCCGCCCACTCGTGTCGCTTAGCATAGTCATCCAGCTACCTCGGTGCAACCTTTTGGACATAAAAACACTATTGTGAGGTGTGAGGTGTTCAGAATAGACTGGAAATGAGTGGAAATTAAGGTTATTGAGGTTAATAATAGCATAGGAGCAGAAAAACACACAAATTCTGTGATTTTAGCTGTTTTTATGCTTTTTTAAAAAAAAATACAGATCCAAAACACAAAACCCAGAACCCAAAACACGGAAGGGTGGTTTTGGCAAAACCAATCCAGATCCAAAACATGAAGAAAGATCCAGATCCAAAACACAAAACACGAAAAGTGGCCGGTGCACACCCCTAATCATAACCCTTCTTAGTGAATTTATTTTTTAATTCCTGTGCTTGTGTCTCAAACACTGTTGTCTCTGTGCAATTTCTGCGTAAACGTTATGACACTCAATATACTTTGTATGACACATATTAAAGCTGGTTAAGTGCTAATTATGCCCTCTTCATGTACTGGCCACACTTGCTCTAAAATCAAGCATTTGGAAACTCCCCCTCTAGAAATCCTGCGTTTGCCACTGGCCCCGGTGACAAAAATCCTAGTTTTGGTCCTGACCACTGGCAGGTGTCCACTGTAAACGCACCTCAGTCCCAACAGCCTTGAAAGTCAGGACACTTTCTTTACGGTCAAGATGGAAGGACAGGCTCCTAGATTCAGTTCTGTCCTGCCTCAGTCAGGGTATTTGGAAAGTATGAAACCAATGTGGTTTATTTACTAAATGATGTTTTTAATCAATTTTAAAATAGATCCAAATCAATGAGAATCGATCAACATTTATATTGTTTCTGGGACTAAATCACCCATTTACTAATGATTAAAAAACAAATTGAAAATTGTGTTAGTAAATGTGTGATTCAGCCCTAGGAGCACAACATCGATGGTGACTGAATTTCATCGCTTTTG
This sequence comes from Taudactylus pleione, assembly GCA_031769625.1. Classification (NCBI taxonomy): domain Eukaryota; kingdom Metazoa; phylum Chordata; class Amphibia; order Anura; family Myobatrachidae; genus Taudactylus; species Taudactylus pleione. The sequence goes on from JAUIMM010000710.1 coordinate 8,749,377, forward strand.
AATCGATCAAAATTGATTAAAATCGGCCTTTAGTAAATATAACCCCATATGTCTTTGCTGGTAAATACCTAATTGAAACAAACAACATATTTTTTATATGGCTTTAACATAAGGAACATGATTTTGCAACCCAGTGGTGTTGTCATCTGGAATGCAAAATACATTTCCACTTAACTTACAGATATAACCATATGACAGTGGTTCTGTAATTCCCATGTAAAATCCCATTAACATCTCTCAAACATCAAACCAGGAATGTATCTACTTGAAAGCGTATTATAATCGATTAGATCATTTTGCAATTATGTTTTTGTCCTTTTATCCAAAATGTATCCAAAATTACAGGAACACGGGATCACAATTTTTGTTAAACAGCTCTGTCATAGCTCGGCCCTTTTACACGGAATGTCACTCTATGCTAAGTATGTGCTCTTTACAGAGGCAGTCCCAGGTTTTACAGCTCAAACCCTGGAACATAGGACCTCATTCAGAGCCGAGCGATGTTCGCACATCTGCGCATGCGTACGGTCTTTAATACGCATGCGCAAACCAGTTAGTGCGGCCGAAAATCGTTTGTTCGCTATATAGCGAGTGCCTGCTATTTTGAGTGACAGGAGGAGGCGTATGTGGGTGGTAACAGGGGAAGGTGCTTGAAAACGGGGAGTGGAGATCAGAACGCAGGCGTGCTTAAAGTTCAATGCGGGCGTTTTATGGGTGTGCATAATTAATACAGCAGCGTCATTGATCACGTCACTTGGTTGTTTTATAGCCAGAACTGCTCGCAATATTGTGGTAGGAAAAACCAACCACAAGAATAGCGAGCAGTTCATACGCTGTTCGATGTACTCGATTAATCTAATAAATAGCGGACATGACGTATGAAGCGAGCGGCCAGGGGGCGTTTTCATCAAATAAACGAACGTATGTTTTGCTCGCTCATTCAGACATGGAGGCGGCAACAGACCGCAAAGAGCGAACGGTTCATTTGAATAGCCACCCCCATTTTCTGAACGAGCGAGCGCTAATTGCGAGCGGCTCTGAATGACCCCCATAGTATCTATATTGGAGGGGATGCAGTTATTATACCTATAGCCGGCATCCCGGCTGACGAAATCCCTGCGCTGGAATGCCGTTACCTGGTTAGAAGACCGGCGCCGGGAATACCGGACAGTAGTGGAGATGCCAATGCGGAATCCCGACAGCCAGGATGCCGATCGTAAGTATAGCAGGGCTGATTAGGTCTTACGGGGGAGGGGGTTAGGGTTAGGCTAGTGGAGGGGGAGGTTAGGGTTAGATACCCCAAGGGGAGAGTTAGGTTCAGGCACCAAGGGGGGAGGGTTAGGCACTAAAGGGGAGGGTTAGGATTGGGTGGGGGTGGGTTAGGATGCAGGAACAGAGGATTAGGGGGAGAAGGGGGGAGGGTTACCATACTTACCGGACCCTTGTCGGCATCCTGAGCATCGGGATGCCGCTGTCGGTATTTTGACAGCAGGCATCCTGACTGGTGGGATTTCATACCGATTCCTTATGCAATATTTACTAATAACTACCAGTGGCGGTTCCTACCTTTACCAATTTGGGGGGCTGCCCGGGCTGCAGCTTAGGTCAGCGCTGACTCGGACTCCAGCGTCTCTAGTATTGCGCAAGCTCAGAAGCCGGGCTCGGGGAAGAAATAGAGGGGAATTAAAAAAAAAACACACACACATGTGCAGCTGGAATATAATGGCTTCTAGATGATTGCTCTAATGCTGGTGAGTGGGAGTTCCGGAGCCAGTGTGGTCTCCATGACCGGAGCTCACTGGGAACTCACAGTGGTCAGATTTTTGCTGGGGGGCGGGCTGCATTCCCGCAGCCCCCAAGTAGAAACCGCCACTGCTAATTACATAGTACATTTCCTTTTTTTTTGTATAAAAATATCATGTACATTGTCACAAACATTCTTACCATACCTGTGACTCGGATGTTACTGAAAGGGGTCAAAGATAGTTGAGCCCTGAATCTTGTTCTCACCTATTACCCAGGTACAGCTCTAACTGAATCACTCCCCAATCCATTCTCTCACAACTTCTGCCACTATTTATTGCATTGGGTCAAAAGGTGCCAAGCAAGTTTATTCATTATTAGTACACTGAATGCCCAATGTAATGTGTCTTAAGCTGGGTGCACACTATACGATCCGTTGTTCGATATATACGTGCAGTGTGTACGGCCGATCCATCTTTCGCAATGATCATTCATCTCATCGTCCCATCGGCTGTGCGTGAATTCAGGCCACATTGGTACTTCATTGGCAAATGAACCCGTTACATAAAACATGCAGGAACTTACTGTTTACATGTATAATGAATAGAGATGAGCGGTCCGGATTCTGTGGAATCCGGACTGCTCCGAACATGGGGGATACGAGCCCACCAACTCGGATCCCCAGGCGAGTCCGAAGGTCATGTGAATGACGTCAGATTCTCGCAAGACTTGCTTTACTATACAACGCGCCGAGTCCTGTTCGCGGCGCCTTGTATAAAAAAACACAGAAAGAGGCACATGCATGATGCGCACCGCTCTGCTAAGAGGACACGCTGCGCTATACTATGCTGATGGCTATGTATAGGGGCACTGACAGCACGCTGTGCTATACTATGCTGATGGCTATGTATAGGGGCACTGACAGTACGCTGCGATATACTCTGCTGATGGTGGCTATGTATAGGGGCACTGACAGCATGCTGCGCTATACTATGCTGATGGCTATGTATAGGGGCACTGACAGCACGCTGCGCTATACTCTGCTGATGATGGCTATGTATAGGGGCACTGACAGCATACTGCGCTATACTATGCTGATGGCTATGTATAGGGGCACTGACAGCACCCTGCTCTATACTCTGCTGATGGTGGCTATGTATAAGGGCACTGACAGCACGCTGCGCTATACTCTGCTGATGGTGGCTATGTATAGGGCACTGACAGCACGCTGCGCTATACTCTGCTGATGGTGGCTATGTATAGGGGCACTGACAGCACGCTGCACTATACTCTGCTGATGGCTATGTATAGGGGCACAGACAGCACGCTGCGCTATACTCTGCTGATGGCGGCTATGTATAGGGGCACTGACAGCACGCTGCACTATACTCTGCTGATGGCTATGTATAGGGGCACTGACAGCATGCTGCGCTATACTCTGCTGACGGTGGCTATTTATAGGGGCACTGACAGCATGCTGCGCTATACTCTGCTGACGGTGGCTATTTATAGGGGCACTGACAGCACGCTGCGCTATACTCTGCTGATGGTGGCTATGTATAGGGGCACTGACAGCACGCTGCACTATACTCTGCTGATGGCTATGTATAGGGGCACTGACAGCACGCTGCGCTATACTCTGCTGATGGTGGCTATGTAGAGGGGCACTGACAGCACGCTGCACTATACTCTGCTGATGGCTATGTATAGGGGCACTGACAGCACCCTGCTCTATACTCTGCTGATGGTGGCTATATATAGGGGCACTGACAGCATTCTGCGCTATACTCTGTTGATGGTGGCTATGTAGAGGGGCACTGACAGCACGCTGCACTATACTCTACTGATGGTGGCTATGTATAGGGGCACTGTGACAGCACGCTGCGCTATACTCTGCTGATGGTGGCTATGTATAGGGGCACTGTGACAGCACGCTGCGCTATACTCTGCTGATGGTGGCTATGTATAGGGGCACTGACAGCATTCTGTGCTATACTCTGTTGATGGTGGCTATGTATAGGGGCACTGACAGCACGCTGCTCTATACTCTGCTGATGGTGGCTATGTATAGGGGCACTGTGACAGCATGCTGCGCTATACTCTGCTGATGGTGGCTATGTATAGGGGCACTGACAGCATGCTGCACTATACTCTGCTGACGGTGGCTATTTATAGGGGCACTGACAGCACGCTGCACTATACTCTGCTGATGGTGGCTATGTATAGGGGCACTGACAGCACGCTGCACTATACTCTGCTGATGGTGGCTATGTATAGGGGCACTGACAGCACGCTGCGCTATACTCTGATGATGGTGGCTATGTATAGGGGTACTGACAGCATTCTGCGCTATACTCTGCTGATGGTGGCTACGTATAGGGGCACTGACAGCACGCTGTGGTATACTATGCTGATGGTGGCTATGTATAGGGGCACTGACAGCACGCTGCGCTATACTCTGCTGATGGTGGCTATGTATAGGGGCACTGACAGCATGCTGCACTATACTCTGCTGATGCTGGCTATGTATAGGGGCACTATGACAGCACGCTGCGCTATACTCTGCTGATGGTGGCTATGTATAGGGGCACTGACAGCACGCTGCACTATACTCTGCTGATGCTGGCTATGTATAGGGGCACTGTGACAGCACGCTGCGCTATACTCTGCTGAAGGTGGCTATGTATAGGTTCACTGTGACAGCACGCTACGCTATACTCTGCTGATGATGGCTATGTATAGGGGCACTGACAGTACGCTGCACTATACTCTGCTGATGCTGGCTATGTATAGGGGCACTATGACAGCACGCTGCGCTATACTCTGCTGATGCTGGCTATGTATAGGGGCACTGTGACAGCACGCTGCGCTATACTCTGCTGAAGGTGGCTATGTATAGGGGCACTATGACAGCATGCTGCGATATACTCTGCTGATGATGGCTATGTATAGGGGCACTGACAACATGCTACGCTATACTATGCTGATGCTGGCTATGTATAGGGGCACTGTGACAGCACGCTGCGCTATACTCTGCTGATGATGGCTATGTATAGGGGAACTGACAGCATGCTGCGCTATACTCTGCTGATGGTGGCTATGTATTGGGGCACTGACAGCACGCTGCTCTATAATCTGCTGATGGTGGCTATGTATAGGGGCACTCACAGCACGCTGCGCTATACTAAGCAGATGGCTATGTGTAGGGGCACTGACAGCATGCTACGCTATACTCTGCTGATGGTGGCTATGTATAGGGACACTGACAGCACACTGCGCTATACTCTGCTGATGGTGGCGATGTATAGGGGCACTGTGACAGCACGCTGCACTATACTCTGCTGATGGTGGCTATGTATAGGGCACTGACAGCACGCTGCACTATACTCTGCTGATGGTGGCTATGTATAGGGCACTGACAGCACGCTGCGCTATACTCTGCTGATGGTGGCTATGTATAGGGGCACTGACAGCACGCTGCGCTATACTCTGCTGATGGTGGCTATGTATAGGGGCACTGACAGCACGCTGCGCTATACTCTGCTGATGGTGGCTATGTATAGGGGCACTGACAGCACGCTGCACTATACTCTGCTGATGGCTATGTATAGGGGCACTGACAGCACGCTGCGCTATACTCTGCTGATGGTGGCTATGTAGAGGGGCACTGACAGCACGCTGCACTATACTCTGCTGATGGCTATGTATAGGGGCACTGACAGCACCCTGCTCTATACTCTGCTGATGGTGGCTATATATAGGGGCACTGACAGCATTCTGCGCTATACTCTGTTGATGGTGGCTATGTAGAGGGGCACTGACAGCACGCTGCACTATACTCTACTGATGGTGGCTATGTATAGGGGCACTGTGACAGCACGCTGCGCTATACTCTGCTGATGGTGGCTATGTATAGGGGCACTGTGACAGCACGCTGCGCTATACTCTGCTGATGGTGGCTATGTATAGGGGCACTGACAGCATGCTGTGCTATACTCTGTTGATGGTGGCTATGTATAGGGGCACTGACAGCACGCTGCTCTATACTCTGCTGATGGTGGCTATGTATAGGGGCACTGTGACAGCACGCTGCGCTATACTCTGCTGATGGTGGCTATGTATAGGGGCACTGACAGCATGCTGCACTATACTCTGCTGACGGTGGCTATTTATAGGGGCACTGACAGCACGCTGCACTATACTCTGCTGATGGTGGCTATGTATAGGGGCACTGACAGCACGCTGCACTATACTCTGCTGATGGCTATGTATAGGGGCACTGACAGCACGCTGCGCTATACTCTGCTGATGGTGGCTATGTAGAGGGGCACTGACAGCACGCTGCACTATACTCTGCTGATGGCTATGTATAGGGGCACTGACAGAACCCTGCTCTATACTCTGCTGATGGTGGCTATATATAGGGGCACTGACAGCATTCTGCGCTATACTCTGTTGATGGTGGCTATGTAGTGGGGCACTGACAGCACGCTGCACTATACTCTGCTGATGGTGGCTATGTATAGGGGCACTGTGACAGCACGCTGCGCTATACTCTGATGATGGTGGCTATGTATAGGGGCACTTACAGCACGCTGCGCTATACTCTGATGATGGTGGCTATGTATAGGGGCACTGACAGCATTCTGCGCTATACTCTGCTGATGGTGGCTACGTATAGGGGCACTGACAGCACGCTCTGCTATACTATGCTGATGGTGGCTATGTATAGGGGCACTGACAGCACGCTGTGCTATACTCTGCTGATGGTGGCTATGTATAGGGGCACTGACAGCACGCTACGCTATACTCTGCTGATGGTGGCTATGTATAGGGGCACTGACAGCACGCTGCACTATACTCTGCTGATGGTGGCTATGTATAGGGGCACTGACAGCATGCTACGCTATACTATGCTGATGCTGGCTATGTATAGGGGCACTGTGACAGCACGCTACGCTATACTCTGCTGATGATGGCTATGTATAGGGGCACTGACAGCACGCTGCGCTATACTCTGCTGATGGTGGCTATGTATAGGGGCACTGACAGCACGCTGCTCTATACTCTGCTGATGGTGACTATGTAGAGGGGCACTGACAGCAGGCTGCACTATACTCTGCTGATGGTGACTATGTAGAGGGGCACTGACAGCAGGCTGCACTATACTCTGCTGATGGTGGCTATGTATAGGGGCACTGACAGCACGCTACGCTATACTCTGCTGATGGTGGCTATGTATAGGGGCACTGACAGCACGCTGAGCTATACTCTGCTGATGCTGGCTATGTATAGGGGCACTGACAGCACGCTGCGCTATACTCTGCTGATGGTGACTATGTAGAGGGGCACTGACAGCAGGCTGCACTATACTCTGCTGATGGTGGCTATGTATAGGGGCACTGACAGCACGCTGCACTATACTCTGCTGATGGTGGCTATGTATAGGGGCACTGACAGCACACTGCACTATACTCTGCTGATGATGGCTATGTATAGGGTTACTGACAGCACGCTGCGCTATACTCTGCTGATGGTGGCTATGTATAGGTTCACTGTGACAGCACGCTGCGCTATACTCTGCTGATGGTGGCTATGTATAGGTTCACTGTGACAGCATGCTGCGCTATACTCTGCTGATGGTGGCTATGTATAGGTTCACTGTGACAGCACGCTGCGCTATACTCTGCTGATGGTGGCTATGTATAGGGGCATTGACAGCACGCTGCTCTCTACTCTGCTGATGGTGGCTATGTATAGGGGCACTGACAGCATGCTGCGCTATACTCTGCTGATGGTGGCTATGTATATGGGCACTGACAGCACGCTGCGGTATACTCTGCTGATGATGGCTATGTATAGGGGCACTGACAGCACGCTGCTCTATACACTGCTGATGATGGCTCTGTATAGGGGCACTGTGACAGCATTCTGCGCTATACTCTGATGATGATGGCTATGTATAGGGGCACTGACAGCACGCTGCACTATACTCTGCTGATGGTGGCTATGTATAGGGGCACTGACAGCATGCTACGCTATACTATGCTGATGGTGGCTATGTATAGAGGCACTGATAGTATGCTATGCTATACTCTGCTGAGGGTGGCTATGTATAGGGGCACTGACAGCATGCTACGCTTTACTCTGATGATGGTTTCTATGTATAGGGGCACTGAGCACGCTGCACTATACTCTGCTGAATAAGTGGCTATGTATAGATGCACTGACCGCAAGCTGATGTACGCTGCTCTATGCTATGCTGATTAAAGTGGTTGTGTCCAAAGACTCCAGACTTACAAGTGGCTATGTGTACAAAAAAAATGTTTAAATAAAAAGTAAAAAAATAAAAAAAAAAACCTTCAAGGAAGTTAAAAGTTTTTTGGTGCTGTACCCCACATGTATACATTACAAGCACCATGACTCCTTGGGCCATACCCCACTGTGTATACAAGCACTGTGACTGCTTGGGCGTAAGCCCACTGTGTATACAAGCACCGTAACCATCTTGCGCTACCTTTCAATTTTGCCACTGCTTGTGGCGATGTTTCATAGATGTGCTTTAAAAAACTGTGGTGTCTGTGTCGCTGCTCTGTTGCTTAGTAACCAGCCAGCTCACTGCAGCCTTTGGCCAATAATGGTGAAAACAATATTGTGAGCTGTGAGGTGGTCTACAATGACTGGAAATTAATGTTATTAAGGTTAATAATACTCTAGGAACAAAAAAAGCCCAATTTATGTGATTTTAGCTTTTTTGTCATTTTTTGTAAAAAATCCAAATCCAGAGCCAGTCACCATAGTTTGGCAAATCCAAATCCAAAGCCGGACGACAAATTATGTAGAACCAAATCCAAATCCAACAAAAATGGTCCGGCGCACATCCCTAATAATGAATAGGCCCCCCAAAATCTGTTACACAAATGTAACCAATGGCAAATACTCCATTCTCTATTAATAAGAGAGTTAACAATTCATACTCTTGCAATTAAAGGTTCAACACAGCCAAGCAATACTTATTGGCCATCCTAGCTGTGCAGGCTTCATTTGCTTAACATTTTACTTAATGGTTAAAATTAGGGAAAAAAATGCATGGAGTCCCCCCAAATTCATAACCCGCCTTGAACCTCTGAACCAGCCGGGGAGCTGATGTTAAATAGCAGGGGGACTCACAGCCTAGGGTTTCCCTGCCATAATGGCAACCAGCCCCAAACTGGTCAGCCCAGAGCTGGAATCCATAAAATGCTGGACAGGCACTCCCAGGGGAAGGTGTTTATTCCCCAGCGACTGGCAGTCCTGATTGCGATAGCAGACAGCACTTCCCATGGGAATCCAGTCCCCTGCTGTCATGACAACCTTACCCAGCTTCTGGGGGCTGCAAACGATGCAGTCCCTGGAAGCTAACAGGATTAATTAGCTGTGCGCATGCACACATTTATAGACCCCCCTGCCACCCAAGATAGGAGCCGCCAACTGCTATTGCCCACGCTGTCTTGCTAATAACACCTTTTAAAACCAGTATCTAACGTCATGATTTTTTCAATGCACAGTCCTTTATAACTAAAATACAATAATAATAATTATAATAGAACAGAGTATACTGCAGTTATTGGTGGATCATGGATGAGGCTGCTTAGGTGCATACTATGTGATTTCTTGTGACAGATATCTCAATAGTATAGCTGTAAAACTCTTAGTGGTCAATCCTATTATGTGCAAAGGGTGCGAGTTGCCATTGCAACGGTGTTAAAACGCCAGTAACGAACTGGCACCTCGCACCCTTCGCGGCCTGCTCCGAGCCTGAATTCGCTGAATTTTTCCTATGGAGCCATGAGCAAAATTCAGTGAATCCGGGCTGCAGTAAAGTGCGGCCATTGCTGCGATGACGGTGTGACCGTCTGAAGCGTCCTAAGTACGCTCCAGGCGGCACTGCTGCGTAGATTCTGGCTGCAGGGTGCCATTATAGGCACCCTGCGAGCCACATGAGGCTAGCAGAAAATAGCTCAGAGGGCCAAACCAAATGATTCCGCGGGCCTTATACAGCCCCCAGGCCTGAGGTTCCCCATCCCTGCCTTAGAATATAGTAGTTAAATGCAATAATCTCTGTTTAAACTGTATGTAATGAGCAGAAGGTGGATAACTCACCAAGTTAGACTGCACAGTGCCACATGGGATATGCTTAGATGCAGTCGCAAGGAGTCCCTGTAAATTCTTTTACAATGTTGGTAACTACGAATATGTGTTACAGGTGGGTGGAAGAGGGTGGAAGTCCCAATTAGCATTACAACACTTACTGCAATGGGTCAGGACACTTGGCAGCAGTGGTCATGCCTGGCAGAAGAGCATGTTCCTGGATTAGATATGGCACAAAACTGCATCCAAATGTATTAGTTTCATTACATGTTGCTATTTTTTCACCATTGCTATAAGACCAGAATGTACAGTACCTGTGTTTTAAGCTAGGGTTTTAAAGAGGGAACTGTAACTGTAACATATGAGTACACCTAGTACTACAATTAAAAAGCTGCATTGTAAAATGATGGTTTACATTGTAAAGTATTTTATGTACTGTGGAATTAAATAAAAAAAATGCCAATTCATTGACAAAGATTTATTTTAATTGTAAAAATATGTATACATTTTAGTTTACAAATTGCTATCATAACAGTAATTTGTCACAAAATATTTGCGCATCTTTTTTTCATGATTCTTGAAAACACATTCTCCAATTTTGTTGCAACATTAAACATGTGGCTGCAAGTCTGACCCTTAATTATAAGGGACCGTGTGTACAACCGGACACATGGTCAGATTTTCTGGGAGACATGAACGATAACGATTGTAAAAATCGTTACATCGTTCATATCGTTGACAGGTTTGACATGCACCGACGAACGATGTGTGTGCCCACAAGTCAAATAACAATATCTGAAATCGACTGTGTTTGCAGTCAGATTTGGACCATTTCACTCATTTAAATATTGTCAGAAATTGTTCATCGTTCATAAAATAGTTGGTAAAATCGTTCAAATCGTTTATCATTGATCTAGCAAGTCTAACCGTGTGTATGCACCACTGAAAATATCTAATTTTTTTCATGCTTTAATCCATTTTTTCATTCCTATTTAGTCTTGCATGTGTAAGTAAAACAGAATATTACGCAAAGATTGGTGACGATGGAAACAGAACATAAACAAAGAACCATAATCTCCTGTATAGATATAAAAAATATTTATAATGCGCTATCAATCCTTGCCTTTTGCCTTATGGATATTTTGATTGTCTCAAATGGGAAGAATGAGAGCATGGGCATCGGAACAGGGGGGTCAGCTCACCCCCCCAAAAAACATTTGTAAGGCGCGGACGGTCAGGGGCTGTGCTTTATAGCAGTAGGCTGCATGGGCCATGCACCCCCCCCCAATATAAAATCGTTCCGATGCCCCTGAGTGAGAGTAACATTTACGTGTGTGTGTGTATGTGTATGGCACACACTACAATATCTCTTTTTGGGTTTCATTTCAAATAGAGATGTGTGGGTTCGGTTCCCAGAGAACCAACAACAACCGAATTTAGGGGTTCCGAGTCCAACCGAGTTGGAGTTTCGAATCACTTTGGGCTACTGGATTCTCCCGCAGTTCGGAACTTCATGTTTTGGATTGGATGTAAACAGGTCAATATAACACCATTTTGGCTGCTTTTTTATTTATTTAAAAAAAAAATACAGATCAAAAACCAAAACCAAAACACGTGAGGGTGGTTTTTCAAAACCAAAACACGAAGATGAATCAGGATCCAAAACCAAAACATGGGGGTCGGTGCACATCTCATCCAGCATTCTACATACCTTCAGGAGCTGGTTGGGAAGTCCCCTTCTTTTCCTGGCCACAACTCAAGGACCATATAGTGGACACGTCACCTACACACTAACGCAATTGACACTACTGTATAACCTTTTTTTTTTATTTAACTCTGTTACAAAACTCTGTAATTTTTTGAATTCACCTCTTTATAGGACAGGAAGGAGTTGAACTGGCAGAAGACCAGTTGGCACAAGGACTGAGCAGATGAGAACATGTTTGTTGATAAACACAGACATTGGCAAACCCTGATATTGGTCGGATGTTTCGCGGTTTCTGTGCTCTGTAAGTGACCTGCACATATTTTTATTTTGTCGACAATAAGAGGGACTCGGCCTAGGCGCCTCAGCAGCTAGATTCCACAGATGAGACACCAGGAAACGAACACAATGGAGGCTGCAGTAATATTCATAGTTTTTTTTCCTGTCAGGGAATAAAAAATATGATTTCTGTAGATGATACTGAGATAAGAAATGTCTGTAGGTTCAGAAGTGGGTCATTAATTGTTATAACCTAAAAAAGGTATAAAAAATTTGAATGTGTCATTAATGGCGAATAAAACAAAGTTGTTTCTCAGCTGCCAAGTGTAGCAGAGGGTGTGAGGGTCTTGTCATTACACAGAGATAAGATACAAGATTGTATTTCTTTTAGATGTCACATGATCAATATGTTAGAGGTATGACGAGACTATCGCCTCCAGTGCCTGGTCAACCATTAGGCTGATTAAGCTGCAGCCTAGGGCACCAGGACTTGGGGGGTCGCCACGCAGTTGGCAGCCTAAGGAATAAATTGAATGCTGCCAGCGGTCAAAAAGCTTAATTAAAGAAGCTTTTTAGTTATCCAGCTGTCCCAAGTTGAGGAAAATTGTTAATTGTTAATGCATACCTACCAACATTTGCTGGGAGTCGGGACCTGCGCGTGGTCAGATGACACCCCCCCGTTTACATCACTAATGGGGCATGCCCAGCATTTCCGAGATGCTGGGCAGCCCCCGGGCTTCCCCCCGTACTCTCAATAGATGCTGTGCGCATGGGCACAGCGTCTATTCTACCTCTGCATGCACGCTGCTCTGCATAGTAGAGCAGCGTGTATGCTTCCACCAACTTCTCCCCCGCCGCAGGACACTGCGGCCTGCGGGCGGGACAGCGGGACAGTCCCAGAAAAACGGGACTGTCCCGCTAAATGCGGGACAGTTGGGAGGTATGGTTAATGTGACCATACAGCTTACTGCTAAAACCTTTCCTTTATGTACATCATGCTAGAGCACCATCTGGGAAGCCAGAAAAGCTGCATGTGATTCTCTTTAGAGTCTTCCCCGCATTCCCCAGAAGCCAAAGTTTCCCTTGCACTCCACAATTATAATTATACCATTAGATGCCAAGATCAAACATGTCAGTTGTACAACTCTTGTTACCTGCACATGCGCAGTATGAATGGTGATTTCCTGAGTACACATATGCACGGTGCTCTGTGTTTAACAGCATTACAGGGGACGCTAAAAGTGTATTAGCCTAGGTGTCCGGGACCCTTAATCAGGGCCTGATCACCAAAGGTTTAAATAACTAAACAGAAAAAAATGAATTATGCTACTCTTCTTACCCTTGGATCCCATTATCACCATATTCGCTCTAGTCTACAGTGTTTGCCAAAGGCTGGAGATCTAGACCATTCGCGTACTTGGAGAAGAGTCATATATCTAGACCTGAGATATGTGCCGAATTGAAACCCTTTGAGAGTGAGGGGTGGTTACGAATGGTTAGGTCGGTATAGAAGTCTGGTAGAAAGAGGCTGTGAAGCAGTGGGAAAAGCTATACAATACATCCACAATGTCATTAAAAATAACAAAGACAACACTCATTGCCAGACGCCCATCCAGCAACTCTCAACCAGCACATGGAAATTGAGCATAATTGGCACAAAATTAATTCTCCATCTGGTATGCTGTGACCTAGCCTCATAAAATATACCTAAGCCTGGTGTAGTGCCTGAGACCCATACAGCCTCCTGGGGAAAAGTTGTGAATCCCAAAGTGTAATATGTTCGAGTATGACGCATATTAGAAAATTTGTACAAATTTGGTAAAAAAAAATTGTGGGAGCCAGTGTGTAGATGAAATAATCAACTACACAGCTCAAAGGTGAGTTATATGAGAACTTACAATATGTAAGTAACATTTTAAAAGGTTTATAATTTATTAAATTATTTAATAATCTTTACATTGTTATAAATCTAGTGCAAGCAACCCAAGATCCCTGATGAAGCCAAAGGACGTTGGCGAAATGCATTGGAGAACTACAGTACATAGTACTGCCTAATTAAAAAGGAGCCCTGTGAATGAAGGGCTCCCTGAACATGGCCATACCAAGCTGCTTACTAGTGCTGCCACAGACAGACCCCTCGCTAAAGACCGAACCAGCAACACATGATGCTGGGCACATGACGCTGGCAGAGGAGATCATCAGGGACGTACAGGGCTATTATGATGCAATCCGCTCACCTGTCAAGAGAGAGAAATGGGCTGCGGGTGGGTGGTCTACTCTGCTGGGAGTCCTGGAGGGCTCCCCAAAATTCTTCAGCCTGCTGCACACTATTCCAAATAAATTATAACAGGTCAGTATGTTTACAAAGAACAAAATAATAGGTAAATACAATTTTGGCAACCTACAGATGAAGTGCCGTTGAATGCATCATGGCACCATGAACTGCACTCAAATATTATAAGCTATTCACAGCTGCCCTTGAGAACTTTCACTAAATAACACAAGTGCTCAACTTACGTCTTAGCCATTTTTATCTTTTCACTGCAATAAAACCTACTCCATCTGTACAGTGCTGTATATGTAACTGAAGATGTCAGTAGGGCATGAACTGTCAGTTTGAGGCATCAGAGTGACCCGACGATCTGTATTTGGAAAATGTGCTCATCAGAATTTCTGTAGCGCATACTGTTCAGTAATAAATACTGAGTAAGGGCCTGTATACAGGATATTGAAAGACTTAGGTTGTTCCTATTTTACACACAGACATATTGAATGTGATGAGAGGTGTGACTCGTCTGACCTGTATTGTCTGAGGTCTTTATTCTTGATTTAAATCTTCGTTACACCCATTTGGCCAGACGGCTGTTCCTGGCTTTAGATCAATTGCATAAATGTTAGAATTCCCCTGCTGTATTAACCTCTGCCACCCTTGCCGGTGACTGACTATTCTATCCATATAGCATTCTTTAAGTAAAGGATTGTTTTCTTACATTCTCCCTGGCTGCCCTGCCCTACAGTACTAGCACTTGTTATTTGTTGACTTGATATAAGGGGAAAATAAAATATTTATCTTTAGGGGTATATTATTTACTAAAGTGCAGGTTTTTAGAAGTGGAGATGTTGCCCATAGCAACCAGTCAGATTCTAGCTACTATCTTCTAGAAGGTGATTGATACTGTATATGTTAAGTGGAACCTGATTGGTTGCTATGGGCAACGTCTCCACTTCTAAAAACCTGCATTTTAGTAAATCTACCCCTAAAAGTCTATTTAATCTTTTGGAATCATTGCCTAAGTTTATCTACCCCAAATACCCAAATTGTTTAATGAGTCAATATTCATTTGTTAATTAAACCTGTTTCTATTGCAACTGGCATTGTCCCTTCTTTAGACCTATTCATTTACTGTATTGCAGCTTGTCGTTAATGGAGAGACTCTATAGCGGCATCTGTTTGGCACTGGAGTGAGGATTAAGATATCTCACAGGATGGGAAATACATACTGAAAGTCAATCTTATTGGACAGATCACATGGCTCCCCAATCAGATGCTGTATTTAATTTACACCCTTCAAAGTAACATGGATGCATAGAAAATAGACATGGCTATCCGGAAATGATGGTTCGCAACCATATATTTCCATTCCATTGGAGATGCTTTTCCATTTCAATGCCGGTATTGCAATGGTTGCCACTGTCACAAGCTTGTTTTCGATGTGTGTTCTGCAGTTGTGTGATGGTGATGTGATACATCACAGGGAGAACCACTGAATCATATGCAGTGCTCCTTTGTGCATACGCAGAACAGCTCAGCCAATCACAGCAGCTGTAGGCAGTGCTGTGCTGCTTTTGTGAATGTCATGGCGCATGCCCAGCACTGATTACAGCTGCGGTAAATTAGTGTAGAGAGGGAAAGTATCTATTTCCTGAAAAGCTGTAATCGCAAAAATGACAGCTTTTTGGAATAGATAGTTATGGAGAGGAGGAATGATTAATTCCTCCGGTAATTAGGTAGAACTCCATGCGAGTTCTAAACCTAACTACCTCCAGAAAATGTTTAGTTATGATGAATAGGCCCCTGAGTGAGGGAAGCAGGGAGAGAAATGCAGGGGGTGAATGGGAGGCAGGGAGAGAAATGCAGGGGGTGAGAGGGAGGCAGGGAGAGAAATGCAGGGGGTGAGAGGGAGGCAGGGAGAGAAATGCAGGGGGTGAGAGGGAGACAGGGAGAGAAATGCAGGGGGTGAGAGGGAGGCAGGGAGAGAAATACAGGGGGTGATAGGGAGGCAGGGAGAGAAATGAAGGGGGTGAGAGGGAGGCAGGGAGAGAAATGCAGGGGGTGAGAGGGGGGCAGGGAGGGAAATGCAGGGGGTGAGAGGGAGGCAGGGAGAGAAATGCAGGGGGTGAGAGGGAGGCAGGGAGAGAAATGCAGGGGGTGAGAGGGAGGCAGGGAGAGAAATGCAGGGGGTGAGAGGGAGGCAGGGAGAGAA
Source organism: Taudactylus pleione (assembly GCA_031769625.1). Classification (NCBI taxonomy): domain Eukaryota; kingdom Metazoa; phylum Chordata; class Amphibia; order Anura; family Myobatrachidae; genus Taudactylus; species Taudactylus pleione. Next base: position 8,765,718 of record JAUIMM010000710.1, read on the forward strand.
ATGCAGGGGGTGAGAGGGAGGCAGGGAGAGAATTGCAGGGGGTGAGAGGGAGGCAGGGAGAGAAATACAGGGGGTGAGAGGGAGGCAGGGAGAGAAATGCAGGGGGTGAGAGGGAGGCAGGGAGAGAAATGCAGGGGGTGAGAGGGAGGCAGGGAGAGAAATACAGGGGGTGAGAGGGAGGCAGGGAGAGAAATGCAGGGGGTGAGAGGGAGGCAGGGAGAGAATAGCAGGGGGTGAGAGGGAGGCAGGGAGAGAAATACAGGGGGTGAGAGGGAGGCAGGGAGAGAAATGCAGGGGGTGAGAGGGAGGCAGGGAGAGAAATGCAGGGGGTGAGAGGGAGGCAGGGAGAGAAATACAGGGGTGATAGGGAGGCAGGGAGAGAAATGAAGGGGGTGAGAGGGAGGCAGGGAGAGAAATGCAGGGGGTGAGAGGGAGGCAGGGAGAGAAATGCAGGGGGTGAGAGGGAGGCAGGGAGAGAAATGCAGGGGGTGAGAGGGAGGCAGGGAGAGAAATGATGGGGGTGAATGGGAGGCAGGGAGAGAAATGAAAGGGGTGAGAGGGAGGCGGGGAGAGAAATGCAGGGGGTGAGAGGGAGGCAGGGAGAGAAATGAAGGGGGTGAGAGGGAGGAGGGGGGAGAAATGAAGGGGGTGAGAGGGAGGCAGGGAGAAAAATACAGAGGGTGAGAGGGAGGCAGGGAGAGAAATGAAGGGGGTGAGAGGGAGGCAGGGAGAGAAATGTAGGGGTGAGAGGGAGGCAGGGAGAGAAATGCAGGGGGTGAGAGGGAGGCAGGGAGAGAAATAAAGGGGGTGAGAGGGAGGCAGGGAGACAAATGCAGGGGGTGAGAGGGAGGCAGGGAGAGAAATGCAGGGGATGAGAGGGAGGCAGGGAGAGAAATGAAGGGGGTGAGAGGGAGGCAGGGAGAGAAATGAAGGGGGTGAATGGGAGGCAGGGAGAGAAATGCAGGAGGTGAGAGGGAGGCAGGGAGAGAAATGAAGGGGGTGAGAGGGACAGGGAGAGAAATGCAGGGGGTGAGAGGGAGGCAGGGAAAGAAATGAAGGGGGTGAGAGGGAGGCAGGGAGAGAAATGCAGGGGGTGAGAGGGAGGCAGGGAGAGAAATGCAGGAGGTGAGAGGGAGGCAGGGAGAGAAATGCAGGGGGTGAGAGGGAGGCAGGGAGAGAAATGCAGGGGGTGAGAGGGAGGCAGGGAGAGAAATGCTGGGGGTGAGAGGGAGGCAGGGAGAGAAATGAAGGGGGTGAGAGGGAGGCAGGGAGAGAAATGCAGGGGGTGAGAGGGAGGCAGGGAGAGAAATAAAGAGGGTGAATGGGAGGCAGGGAGAGAAATGCAGGGGGTGAAAGGGAGGCAGGGAGAGAAATGCAGGGGGTGAGAGGGAGGCAGGGAAAGAAATGCAGGGGGTGAGAGGGAGACAGGGAGAGAACTGAAGGGGGTGAGAGGGAGGCAGGGGGAGAAATGCAGGGGGTGACTGGGAGGCAGGGAGAGAAATGAAGGGGGTGAGAGGGAGGCAGGGAGAGAAATGCAGGGGGTGAGAGGGAGGCAGGGAGAGAAATGAAGGGGGTGAGAGGGAGGCAGGGAGAGAAATGCAGGGTGTGAGAGGGAGGTAGGGAGAGAAATTAAGGGGTTGAGAGGGAGGCAGGGAGAGAAATGCAGGGGGTGAGAGGGAGGAAGGAAGAGAAATGAAGGGGGTGAGAGGGAGGCAGGGAGAGAAATGCAGGGGGTGAGAGGCATGCAGGGAGAGAAATGCAGGGGGTGAGAGGGAGGCAAGGGGTGAGAGGGAGGCAGGGAGAGAAATGCAGGGGGTGAGAGGGAGGCAGGGAGAGAAATGCAGGGGGGGAGAGGGAGGCAGGGAGAGAAATGAAGGGGGTGAATGGGAGGCAGGGAGAGAAATGCAGGGGGTGAGAGGGAGGCAGGGAGAGAAATGAAGGGGGTGAGAGGGAGGCAGGGAGAGAAATGAAGGCGGTGAGAGAGAGGCAGGGAGAGAAATGCAGGGTGTGAGAGGGAGGCAGGGAGAGAAATGCAGGGGGGGAGAGGGAGGCAGGGAGAGAAATGCAGGGGGTGAGAGGCATGCAGGGAGAGAAATGCAGGGGGTGAGAGGGAGGCAAGGGGTGAGAGGGAGGCAGGGAGAGAAATGCAGGGGGTGAGAGGGAGGCAGGGAGAGAAATGCAGGGGGTGAGAGGGAGGCAGGGAGAGAAATGCAGGGGGTGAGAGGGAGGCAGGGAGAGAACTGAAGGGGGTGAGAGGGAGGCAGGGAGAGAAATGCAGGGGGTGAGAGGGAGGCAGGGAGAGAAATGCAGGGGGTGAGAGGGAGGCAGGGAGAGAAATGAAGGGGGTGAATGGGAGGCAGGGAGAGAAATGAAGGGGGTGAGAGGGAGAAAGGGAGAGAAATGCAGGGGGTGAGAGGGAGGCACGGAGTGAAATGCAGGGGGTGAGAGGGAGACAGGGAGAGAACTGAAGGGGGTGAGAGGGAGGCAGGGAGAGAAATGTAGGGGGTGACTGGGAGGCAGGGAGAGAAATGAAGGGGGTGAGAGGGAGGCAGGGAGAGAAATGCAGGGGGTGAGAGGGAGGCAGGGAGAGAAATGAAGGGGTGAGAGGGAGGCAGGGAGAGAAATGAAGGGGGTGAGAGGGAGGCAGGGAGATAAATGCAGGGTGTGAGAGGGAGGCAGGGAGAGAAATGAAGGGGGTGAGAGGGAGGCAGGGAGAGAAATCCAGGGGGTGAGAGGGAGGCAGGAAGAGAAATGAAGGGGGTGAGAGGGAGGCAGGGAGAGAAATGCAGGGGGTGAGAGGCATGCAGGGAGAGAAATGCAGGGGGTGAGAGGGAGGCAGGGAGAGAAATGCAGGGGGTGAGAGGGAGGCAGGGAGAGAAATGCAGGGGTGAGAGCGAGGCAGGGAGAGAAATGCAGGGGGTGAGAGGGAGGCAGGGAGAGAAATGCAGGGGGTGAGAGGGAGGCAGGGAGAGAAATGCAGGGGGGGAGAGGGAGGCAGGGAGAGAAATGATGGGGGTGAGAGGGAGACAGGGAGAGAAATGCAGGGGGTGAGAGGGAGGCAGGGAGAGAAGTGCAGGGGGTGAGAGGGAGGCAGGTAGAGAAATCCAGGGGGTGACAGGGAGGCAGGGAGAGAAATGCAGGGGGTGAGAGGGAGGCAGGGAGAGAAATGCAGGGTGTGAGAGGGAGGCAGGGAGAGAAATGAAGGGGTGAGAGGGAGGCAGGGAGAGAAATGAAGGGGATGAGAGGGAGGCAGGGAGAGAAATGCAGGGTGTGAGAGGGAGGCAGGGAGAGAAATTAAGGGGGTGAGAGGGAGGCAGGGAGAGAAATGCAGGGGGTGAGAGGGAGGCAGGAAGAGAAATGAAGGGGGTGAGAGGGAGGCAGGGAGAGAAATGCAGGGGGTGAGAGGCATGCAGGTAGAGAAATTCCGGGGGTTAGAGGGAGGCAGGGAGAGAAATGAAGGGGGTGAATGGGAGGCAGGGAGAGAAATGCAGGGGGTGAGAGGGAGGCAGGGAGAGAAATGCAGGGGGTGTGAGGGAGGCAGGGAGAGAAATGAAGGGGGTGAGAGGGAGGCAGGGAGAGAAATGCAGGGGGTGAGAGGGAGGCAGGGAGAGAAATGCAGGGGGGGAGAGGGAGGCAGGGAGAGAAATGAAGGGGGTGAATGGGAGGCAGGGAGAGAAATGCAGGGGGTGAGAGGGAGGCAGGGAGAGAAATGAAGGGGGTGAGAGGGAGGCAGGGAGAGAAATGAAGGCGGTGAGAGGGAGGTAGGGAGAGAAATGCAGGGGGTGAGAGGGAGGCAGGGAGAGAAATGAAGGGGGAGAGAGGGAGGCAGGGAGAGAAATGCAGGGGGTGAGAGGGAGGCAGGGAGAGAAATGCAGGGGGTCAGAGGGAGGCAGGGAGAGAAATGCAGGGGGTGAGAGGGAGGCAGGGAGAGAAATGCAGGGGGTGAGAGGGAGGCAGGGAGAGAACTGAAGGGGGTGATAGGGAGGCAGGGAGAGAAATGCAGGGGGTGAGAGGGAGGCAGGGAGAGAAATGCAGGGGGTGAGAGGGAGGCAGGGAGAGAAATGAAGGGGGTGAATGGGAGGCAGGGAGAGAAATGAAGGGGGTGAGAGGGAGAAAGGGAGAGAAATGCAGGGGGTGAGAGGGAGCATGGAGTGAAATGCAGGGGGTGAGAGGGAGACAGGGAGAGAACTGAAGGGGGTGAGAGGGAGGCAGGGAGAGAAATGTAGGGGGTGACTGGGAGGCAGGGAGAGAAATGAAGGGGGTGAGAGGGAGGCAGGGAGAGAAATGCAGGGGGTGAGAGGGAGGCAAGGAGAGAAATGAAGGGGTGAGAGGGAGGCAGGGAGAGAAATGAAGGGGGTGAGAGGGAGGCAGGGAGATAAATGCAGGGTGTGAGAGGGAGGCAGGGAGAGAAATGAAGGGGGTGAGAGGGAGGCAGGGAGAGAAATCCAGGGGGTGAGAGGGAGGCAGGAAGAGAAATGAAGGGGGTGAGAGGGAGGCAGGGAGAGAAATGCAGGGGGTGAGAGGCCTGCAGGGAGAGAAATGCAGGGGGTGAGAGGGAGGCAGGGAGAGAAATGCAGGGGGTGAGAGGGAGGCAGGGAGAGAAATGCAGGGGTGAGAGCGAGGCAGGGAGAGAAATGCAGGGGGTGAGAGGGAGGCAGGGAGAGAAATGCAGGGGGTGAGAGGGAGACAGGGAGAGAAATGAAGGGGGTGAGAGGGAGGCAGGGAGAGAAATGCAGGGGGTGAGAGGGAGGCAGGGAGAGAAATGCAGGGGGTGAGAAGGAGGCAGGGAGAGAAATGATGGGGTGAGAGGGAGACAGGGAGAGAAATGCAGGGGGTGAGAGGGAGGCAGGGAGAGAAGTGCAGGGGGTGAGAGGGAGGCAGGTAGAGAAATGCAGGGGTGACAGGGAGGCAGGGAGAGAAATGCAGGGGTGAGAGGGAGGCAGGGAGTGAAATGCAGGGGGTGAGAGGGAGACAGGGAGAGAAATGCAGGGTGTGAGAGGGAGGCAGGAGAGAAATGAAGGGGTGAGAGGGAGGCAGGGAGAGAAATGAAGGGGATGAGAGGGAGGCAGGGAGAGAAATGCAGGGTGTGAGAGGGAGGCAGGGAGAGAAATGAAGGGGGTGAGAGGGAGGCAGGGAGAGAAATGCAGGGGGTGAGAGGAGGGCAGGAAGAGAAATGAAGGGGGTGAGAGGGAGGCAGGGAGAGAAATGCAGGGGGTGAGAGGCATGCAGGTAGAGAAATTCCGGGGGTTAGAGGGAGGCAGGGAGAGAAATTAGGCGGTGAGTGGGAGGCAGGGAGAGAAATGCAGGGGGTGAGAAGGAGGCAGGGAGAGAAATGAAGGGGGTGAGAGGGAGACAGGGAGAGAAATGCAGGGGGTGAGAGGGAGGCAGGGAGAGAAATGCAGGGGGTGAGAGGGGGGGCAGGGAGAGAAATGCAGGGGGTGAGAGGGAGGCAGGGAGAGAAATGAAGGGGGTGAGAGGGAGGCAGGGAGAGAAATGCAGGGGGTGAGAGGCATGCAGGTAGAGAAATTCCAGGGGTTAGAGGGAGGCAGGGAGAGAATGCAGGGGGTGAGAGGGAGGCAGGGAGAGAAATGCAGGGGGTGAGAGGGAGGCAGGGAGAGAAATGCAGGGGGTGAGAGGGAGGCAGGGAGAGAAATGCAGGGGGAGAGAGGGAGGCAGGGAGAGAAATGCAGGGGGTGAGAGGGAGGCAGGGAGAGAAATGCAGGGGGTGAGAGGGAGGCAGGGAGAGAAATGCAGGGGGAGAGAGGGAGGCAGGGAGAGAACATGCAGGGGGAGAGAGGGCAGCAGGGAGAGAAATGCAGAGGGTATGAGGGAGGCAGGGAGAGAAATGCAGGGGTGAGAGGGAGGCAGGGAGAGAATTGCAGGGGGTGAGAGGGAGGTAGGCCCTGAGAGGGTACCAGGGACTGAGTGAGGCATGGACGGAGTGAGAGATGCATGGGGTAAATAAAAGAGTGTGTGTGGGGAGTGATAGAGAGAGTTACCTGGGATGAAGATATTGGTACATGAGGAGAGTTATAGACAAAGGAAACAGGTAAGGGAAAGAAAAAGGCACACATTAAACACGTAAGAGAAAGGTAAACAAACACAGGGTAGACACATTAGAGATTTAGGGGTCTATTTACTAAGCAGTGTTAGCAGACAGAGTGAAAAGTGATAAGAAAGTGATAAGGTGCCAGCCAATCAGCTCCCAACTGTCATTTTTCAAACACACAGCCTGTAAGATGACAGTTGGGAGCTGATTGGCTGGCACCTTATCACTTTCTTATCACTTTTCACTCTGTCTCCTAACACTGCTTAGTAAATAGACCCCATGTACTGTAGGAACATGTGAGACATTGAGGAAAGGTGAACAGATGGCGAAATAGCCTTACATAATTTAAAATGTTTTATATATATTACATAGTGCTAAAAAGCTTCTAAAATTAATTTCATATTTTTAAATACCTCAAAATTCTGAGGTCTAGGGCAGCCCCAAGTTATATTCAAATTTCCATACCCCCACTTCTAAATTCCCACTTCGAGCGCTGCCTAGAACTATACCAAGCAGTTATAAAAGATAAATGAGGTTCGATATGTGAAAGGAAAGAGATAAATTACATTTTGTACAAACAATTCAGGAGATTATAGAAAAGATAAAACAGTTTGCCTGCAGCAATCATCTTCCATACTAAGCAGCCACAATAAACAAGGGTACAGTGCAGACAGGGTTTGGAAACACGTATCACATATTTTAGGATTTAGCTCTCATTTAATCCAGCTAATTAGACCTATAACTATCTTCATCTGCTTGGGTTATTGTTATCATTGTTATTAGTTATAGCGAGTGACACTAATGCTGCTTGTATACAATCCTAAGGGGGAACAACATCCAATGCTGCAAGGTCTGTATATGATAATAGCCCAATAACAACCAAAGAATTATGAGTTTATATTTTAGTTTGTTAGCCCTTTAACCCCTATAAGACTGTGAGCAATTTATGGCTTAAGGATCAGAGATTCCAATAAATCTGTTCAATGGTGAAATTAAACAATAAACGTTTAACCAAAAGCAATTTTTATTTATTTTTGAATGTTCTCGAGTAATGTTGTTAGCAACTAAGGATTTATATTGCTGAAAATAAGTTCATAAAGCAATTTAACTTGTTCTGTCAGCAAAAATAATATTTATTCACAGCTACAGTATTACGATTGTTAGTCTATTTGACTTTAGTGTAACCTCAAATGATACAAATTATACTGATATATTTGAACTAATTTGAATTGCAAAGATATTATATATATATATATATATTAGGGATGAGCGGGTTCGGTTCCCTGAGAACCGAACCCACCCGAACTTCGGGGATCCGGGGCGATCCGAGCCCAAGCTCGGATCTCCCTGTCTGCCCCGGATCCCTCTCCCGAGGCAAAACCTCGAGATCTGCTGTCGGATCTCAGGTTTTGCCTCGAGCGGCCATTTAAAAAAAAATGCCTTTGCCTTTAATGGGCAAAGTGCTGATTGGCTGACAGAGCCGTCTGTCACGGCTCTCAGCCAATCAGCATTATGGTGCTCATTTGCATGTAGCACGGACTCGTGAGATCCGTGCTACATGCATCTGTGTGATTGACAGTGACACAGAGCACAGATGGGTCAGTGAGACCCGTCTGTGCTGCTGTGTATTTCAATGACACAGATGCACGCACGGACCAGGAGATCCGTGCTACTTGCATCTGTGTCATTGACACAGAGCACTAACGGGTCCGTGAGACCCGTCTGTGCTGCTGTGGTAAATAAAAAAAAAAAAACCTGTGTAAAAAGAGAAAAAAAATGGCGTCCTCCCCCCCAAAAAAAGAGCAACCAGCCCCGGGCATTAGTGACCCAGTGCTGGGTGTGCTTAAATACAGGGGACAAACGACATAGGGGTCCCCTGTACTTAAACACAACCAGCACCGGGCTAGTCAGAACCAGAGCTGGTTGCCAAAATACGGGGGACAAACGACGTAGGGGTCCCCCGTATTCTGCGCAACCAGCTCTGGGCTCTGATCCGGTCCTGGTTCTGGAAATACAGGGGAAAAAAATGAGTAGGGTTCCCCTGTATGTTCCAGAACCAGCACTGGACTTTTTCTAGCGGGGGGCTGATGCCACAGCCAGGGGAGCCCTTTCACCGGGCCCCCCAGCCGCAGCATCAGCCCTGACCGCTAGTCAGCCCAGGCCGGGGATCCCTGGAGAGCTGGGGACCCCCCCAATAAAGGGGTCACCCTCTCCAGGGCACCCCAGGCCCAGGCTGATAGCCCGGGGCTATCCCCGCCACCCCTGGTGGCGGTGGGTGGCGGGTTGATTGTGTGGTGTGGTGTAAATAAAGAATATCAAACATTGTCTTTACAAGTAGAACTGCAAGTCCCAGCAAGCCTGCCCCGCATGCTGGTACTTGGAGAACCACAAGTACCAGCATGCAGGGCATTAAGGGCCCACTAGTACCTGTAGTTCACCTGTAAAAAAATGTTTAAAAAAAACACAGGACACACACACCGTGACAGTATAAGTTTATTAAACATACATACACACACACACACACACACACATGTACACATACTCACCTATGTAACCTGTAGCATCGGTCCACTTGTCCGGTAAAGTATCCATAGGGGACCTGTGAAAAAAAACATACTCACCATCTCCTATGCGAGGTTCTGTCCTCTTCGTTCCAAAGTAGGCATCCCCGGACTTGGCAAAAAAAAAAAAAACGAAAACGCGATCCACGAACTTAGTACCGTTCTATAGAACGGTACTTCCCGAATGAGAGCTTAGCGGCGGGGTATCACCATGGAAACCCCGCTGCTAAGCGTTCATTGGCTGAGAGAGGCCATCTCCCGTCTCTCTCAGCCAATGAACGGCTCCCTCCATTGTAGTCAATGCTGGGAGCCGCAAGGTTATTAAAGTTTACCCTGCGGTTCCCACCATTGACTACAATGGAGGGAGCCGTTCATTGGCTGAGAGACGGGAGATGACCTCTCTCAGCCAATGAACGCTTAGCAGCGGGGTTTCCATGGTGATACCCCGCCGCTAAGCTCTCATTCGGGAAGTACCGTTCTATAGAACGGTACTAAGTTCGTGGATCGCGTTTTCGTTTTTTTTTTTTGCCAAGTCCGGGGATGCCTACTTTGGAACGAAGAGGACAGAACCTCGCATAGGAGATGGTGAGTATGTTTTTTTTCACAGGTCCCCTAGGGATACTTTACCGGACAAGTGGACCGATGCTACAGGGTTACATAGGTGAGTATGTGTACATGTGTGTGTGTGTATGTATGTTTAATAAACTTATACTGTCACGGTGTGTGTGTCCTGTGTTTTTTTAAACATTTTTTTTACAGGTGAACTACAGGTACTAGTGGGCCCTTAATGCCCTGCATGCTGGTACTTGTGGTTCTCCAAGTACCAGCATGCGGGGCAGGCTAGCTGGGACTTGCAGTTCTACTTGTAAAGACAATGTTTGATATTCTTTATTTACACCACACCACACAATCAACCCGCCACCCACCGCCACCAGGGGTGGCGGGGATAGCCCCGGGCTATCAGCCTGGGCCTGGGGTGCCCTGGAGAGGGTGACCCCTTTATTGGGGGGGTCCCCAGCTCTCCAGGGATCCCCGGCCTGGGCTGACTAGCGGTCAGGGTTGATGCTGCGGCTGGGGGGCCCGGTGAAAGGGCTCCCCTGGCTGTGGCATCAGCCCCCCGCTAGAAAAAGTCCAGTGCTGGTTCTGGAACATACAGGGGAACCCTACTCATTTTTTGTCCCCTATATTTCCAGAACCAGGACCGGATCAGAGCCCAGAGCTGGTTGCGCAGAATACAGGGGACCCCTACGTCGTTTGTCCCCCGTATTTTGGCAACCAGCGCTGGTTCTGACTAGCCCGGTGCTGGTTGTGCTTAAGTACAGGGGACCCCTACGTCGTTTGTCCCCTGTATTTAAGCACACCCAGCACTGGGTTACTAATGCCCGGGGCTGGTTGCTCTTTTTTGGGGGGGTGCACGCCATTTTTTTCTTTTTTTACACAGGTTTTTTTTTTTTTTTTTTACCACAGCAGCACAGACGGGTCTCACGGACCTGTCATTGCTCTGTGCCAATCACACAGATGCATGTAGCACGGATCTCCCGGGTTCGTGCTACATGCAAATGGGCACCATAACGCTGATTGGCTTCCTGTCTGCCACTGCAGTGCCACTCCTAGATGGGCCACGTGTTTGTGCCGCCCCCTTGTGTCGCTTAGCATAGTCATCCAGCTTCCTCGGTACAACCTTTTGGCCTAAAAACAATATTGTGAGGTGTGAGGTGTTCAGAATAGAGTGGAAATGAATGGAAATTAATGTTATTGGGGTTATTAATAGCGTAGGAACAAAAAAAGGCCCATTTATGTGATTTTAGCGGGTTTTTTTTATTTTTTAAGAAAAAATCCAGATCCAAAACACAAAACCCAGAACCCAAAACACGGAAGGGTGGTTTTGGCAAAACCAATCCAGATCCAAAACACGAAGAAAGATCCAGATCCAAAACCAAAACACAAAACACGAAAAGTGTCCGGTGCACACCCCTAATATATATATATATGTGTGTGAGTCTATGTGTGTGTCTGTGGTTTTTTTTGTGTGTGAATTGAATAACATTTATTATCTCATTACAATGAGATATATTTGGCAGTAAGTGAACAGTCAGTTCTTAAAGTTGATGTGTTGGAAGCAGGAGAAATGGGCAAGTGTAAGGATCTGAGGGACTTTGACAAGGGCTAAATTGTGATGGCCAGGCGACTGTAAAACGGCAGGTCTTTTGGTGTGTTCCCGGTATGCAGTGGTTAGTACCTACCAAAAGTGGCCCAAGGAAGGACAACCTGTGAACCGGCGAAAGGGTCATGGGCGCCCAAGGGTCACTGGCCCTCATTCAGATGCGGTTGCAAGATGCGAGCGCTCGCTCTGAATGAGGGCGGCCGCTTGACATTTCAAGTGCGGCCTCCTGGTCGCTAGCTAAGCTGTGGGTTACCACCCACAGCTTTAGCGACCGACCAGGTTGATGGTCACGATGGTCAAGACCATCGCGACCATCGGGGCTTGCGACGAGACCCTAAGGTTGGGTCTCGGCAACCGCAAGCCCCAGGGAGCTTCCTGCTCTGATCGATGCAGGAAGCTCCCCACTGACATCACTGCTGATGTCAGTGCGGCCGCCCACAAAAGGGCAGGCCTTCCTTAAGGAACGCCTACATTTGTGAAACCACCCCCCCTGCCACGCCTACAAAACGGGGTGAGCTGTCGATCAACATCGACAGCCGCCCCCCTTTTGTAGTGAGCTCCGGAGCAAGAGAATTTCTCTCTCGCTCTGGGGCTTGCGCACGCGCAGTGCGGCTGCTGCGCGTGCGCAGGGCCTAAACATCGACCTAGCTGCGAGCGCTCAGTGCTTGTGACCGGGTCTGAATGAGGTCCATTGTGTGCATGGGGTATTCCCACAGAAGAGCTACTGTAGCACAAATTACTGGAAAACTTAATGCTGACTATAATAGAAAGGTATACAATACAGAGCTGAACTTAGGGCCTAATTCAGACCCGCTCGCGAGCGCAGGACGCTCGCAAGCGGGTCGATGGTGACCTAATGTGCATGCGCACGATGGAGGAAGCTCCGTCGTGCGCATGCGCGAGACCCAGCGAGCGACGGGGAATCCATCGCTCGGGGTCTCGCACCAAAGGGGGCGTGCTGTCGATGGTGAGTAACAGCACGCCCCCTTTGGTGGGCGTGCCGGGGGCGTGGCTGCCAGGCAGAGGCGTTTTCTTGGGAACGCCTACCGTCTGAGTCCGGCCCCACTGACATCAGTAGTGATGTCAGTGGGAGTGATTTTGGCTCTGATAGAGCCAAAATCACTCCAGGGCTTGCGGCAGCGAGACCCTACCGCAGGGTCTCGTCGCAAGCCCGATGGTCGCGATGGTCTTGACCATCGCGACCATCATCATGGACGCTCGCTATAGCTCTGGGTGGTAACCCACAGCTATGCGAGCATCCATGAGGCCGCTCCAAGTTGAGGGAGGAGGGTCCTGATTCAGAGCGAGCGCTGTGGTCAGAGCGTTCGGCTCTGAATCAGGCCCTTAGTGTATATAAATGTAACTTTGTTTAAATACCTTAAATGTGGGTAATAGTACCCTGTATGACCAGGACTTTGTCTGTCCAATGAACAACCTCCTTCTGTATTCACGTTACGTGAACTGCGAACACAAGAAAAGGTGAATGGTCCACTACAATAGTTTAGGAGTTAAATAAATGTATTTTATTTTAAATTACAGATTATTAAAGATATAAATATGTCTTGGAACTCAGGGCCTGATTCAGACCCGCTCGCGAGCGCTGTGCGCTCGCAAGCGGGTCAATGTTGGCCAAGCTCTGTCGTGCGCATGCGCGAGACCCGCATAGCGACGGGCAAGCCGTCGCTATGGGTCTCGCTACAAAGGGGGCGTGCTGTCGATGTTGAGTGACAGCACGCCCCCTTTGGTGGGCGTGCCGGGGGCGTTGCTGCCCAGACGGAGGCGTTCCCATGGGAACGCCTACCGTCTGGGGCCGGCCCCACTGACATCACAAATGATGTCAGTGGGAGTGCTTTTGGCTCTGATAGAGCCAAAAGCACTTCAGGGCTTGCGGCAGATGAGACCCTACCACAAGGGTCTCGTCGCAAGCCCGATGGTCGCGATGGTCTTGACCATCGCAACCATCTTTTTGGCCGCTCACTATAGCTGTGGGTGGTCACCCACAGCTATACGAGCGGCCAGGAGGCCGCTGTAAAAAAAGAGATGGAGGGCACTGATTCAGAGCGAGCACTCTGAAAGAGCGTCCGGCTCTGAATCAGGCCCTCAGTTCCTATAACAGACAATGACGAATTTAATAAAACGAAAATTAAAGGTAACTACACTCTGGATACTAAAAAGTCAGATAATAAATACAAACAGTAAAAAATGCGAATCGTAAAAAAATAAAAACAATAACATAAAATAATAAAAACAGAAAGAGTCTCACTTATTTGGAATCTTGCAACATGTTTCACTGCTCAACCGCTTCCTCACAGCTTACGGTGTATAGGTCAGTGTAGCCACAGACCGGTCAGAGTGCCCATGCTGACCCCTGTCCGCCACCAATAGTGCCTACAATGGGCATGTGAGCTGGAGCATGGAGCAATGGTAGAAGGTGGCCTGGTCTGATCAATCACGTTTTCTTTTGTATCATGCGGACGGCCGGGTAAGAGATGGCACCTGGATGCACTATGGGAAGAAGGCAAGCTGGCAGAGGCAGTGTGATAACAGGGCAATGTTTTGCTGGAAAACATGGAGTCCTGGCATTCATGTGGTTGTCACTTTCACATGAACCACCTACCTAAATATTTTGAGGAAGTTTAGGATACTGACTGACATGTGTCGCTATCCTAACCATTTCGGGATGCCGGCATCGAGATTCTGACCGTCAGGATCCCAAGCACCAACATCCCGTACCCAGCCCCCAACAGACACCACTCTGGTACCACAGCTAGTTGGAACGGGTATTACAAATGTACATATTATATAATAAGATATACAGTCCACATTAGGGGACCTATTTATCAAATAATATTTGAGGAATATCCCCCCAAAACACCAGTTATTAAATATCTCCCAAATCTAACATAGAGGGATTGTAGCAGATATCTCCAATATGTGTCGTTGTTACTCCTCAGATGCCATTAGCCGCTGCAGCCAATGGGCCACACTTTGCGGAGGTTCCGTAGTATCCATCTCCGCCAATGGCATGCATGGTCAGCAAAGTCATGAGACAAAGCCCTCTTTATCATTGCATGGTAGATTTCCAAATCTCCTGCTTTTTTTTAATCCTTTGTCTGATGATGTCTCTGTAACCAATTAACTAAACCACAGGTTCTCAAACTCGGTCCTCAGGACCCCAAACATGTTTTCCAGGTTTCCTCACAGAATCACAAGTGACATAATTAGCTCCACCTGTGGATCATTTGAAATGTGTCAGTGAGTAATGACTGTACCTGTGCACCTGCTGGGTGACCTGGAAAAACGTGACCTGTGTGGGGTCCTGAGGACCGAGTTTGAGAACCATTGAACGCAACGAATGCTATGAATTTCTAAAAGCTGTAGAAATGATACCTCTTAAAAGAATGGCAGAAAAAAATGTGAAGATTCTCATGACTCCAAGATAGTTTTGATAATAATAAACATATTCATAACTCCACTGACAAACCCCATTTTCATTGTCTAATCTTCTAAATAACCTGTGTCTTTGTAGACATACTTAGGGCCCTATTCAGTTAGAAGCGAAAAGCCATTTTCGGCTAAACTTTTTTGCTGATGACGTAATTTTCACCAATTTAATTTATCCCCGTACTCAATTTCAGTGTCTTTTCGCTGGCGCGATAACGCAATGCAATGTAATTGGAGAAAAAGTTTCGCCTATGAACACCCGGCGGAAAAAAGTGCAGAATTGGGGTTTTAGGGTGCAATGATGCGGGAACCACTCTGCACCCTTTGGACTAACAGCGTCAAAAACAGCAAAAAACTCCACAAAGGACACCCCAAAAAAGCACTTTGAAAAAATGGGTGAAAAAAAATCAAAGTGGGGATACAAATTCAAAAACTAGAGAAATAGCATTTGCGGGGGTCTCCAAGTATGGGGGAGGTATATTCTTGATTGCAGGTGCTTGCTGAAGGTGCGTTTTTGGCGCTATTTAATACTTGACTTTACACATTTTAAAATATGTTTGCACCCATTTTCATGTACCCCAAATTTGATGGGAATACTTATTTTCTAAAAATAAAGTTGCAAAATGCTATTCTTCACCACTTGCTGGCAGACGCTAAAGAGCGCCTATTGAGACCATTCAAAGACCCCAAAAACCTTCAGCTGGGCTAATCGGGGGTACCCATAGTGAACCCCCATACCAGAGCATCAGGCTGATTTCCCCAAAAACGACAGGACCTTTGCCTGTTTGAGTTTTGGAGAATAGGCTCTTTGTAGCAATGACTAAATTCAAAATGGCAATAATATTAATCAAATTCATGAAATTATTGAGCATTTATGAGTCCTGCAGGCTAAAACAAACTAAGAATTGCTTAAACCTTACAACCAGAGCCAGACAAAATGTTCTCTAAAATTACATTTCTACACTATAGAATGGCAGCCATTGTCTCATAGATGCTGCAGTATAGTTTTGACATGGAGGGGTAAATTTACTAAAGTGAGAGTTTTTAGAAGTGAGTTTTAAAAGTGATGTTGCCCATAGCAACCAATCAGATTCTACTTAACATTTAACTAGCACCTTCTAGAAGAAAATAGCTAGAATCTGATTGGTTGCTATGGGCAACATCACTTTTAAAACTCACTTCTAAAAACTCTCACTTTAGTAAATTTACCTCGTAGTCTGTGACCAGACAATTCAGGAGAATGAAGTCCCTCTGGTAGTCCTGACCTTTGAGAAAAGCACAGCACACGCAAACATGCGTCAGCACTACTAGAGGGAATTTTTTTTTATTTATATATTTTTATTGAAGCAACATGTAAAACAATAGACAATAAACAAGGTAATAAGTGCTTGTTTACAGATATACAGAGACCCAACATGATGGGATTCAAAGGGCCAGTTACACTAGAGCAGAGATGGGGAACCTCAGGCCCGGGGGCCGTATAAGGCCCGCGGAGTCATTTGGTCTGGCCCTTGAAGCTTTTCTCTGCTAGCCTCATCTGGCTAGCAGGGTGCCTAGAATGGGACCCTTCAGCCAGAATCTATGCAGCAGTGCCTCCAGGAGTGTCCTTAGGACGCTTCAGATGGTCACACCGCTGCTCTTACAGCTCCCTGAAGCATCCTCAGGATACTCTGGGCATTGCTGTAATCACCGGCGATTGTGGCCCCGCCCAGTGTGACGTCACATGGAGGGAGCGTGGTCTGCACCAGGCCCGCAAATAATATATCTAAATGGCCCTCAGCAGAAAAAAGGTTCCCCACCCCTGCACTAGAGGATAAAACAAGTGGCCATCAAACTGTGAGAAAAACATACACTGTTAGACCCATAAAAAGGACAAAACAGGCAAGTACAGAAGTCACAATGAAAACAAAATGAAACTTAACAAAATAAAGTAAAATTCGCTCACATCCTCTTCCCCACATGGTCACACCGAAAATTGGAGGGTCACCCTCAACCATTCATAAAAAGGTACCAGGAGGTATTACATAAGGAGGTATTACATAAGGAGCTATTACATAAGGAGGTATTACATAAGGAGGTATTACATAAGGAGCTATTACATAAGGAGCTATTACATAAGGAGGTATTACATAAGGAGCTATTACATAAGGGGGTATTACATAAGGAGCTATTACATAAGGAGCTATTACATAAGGAGCTATTACATAAGGAGCTATTACATAAGGAGGTATTATGAATTTGTGACTGAATACCAGTGGAAAGGGTCACAATAAAACATTTCAAAAGATTTCTTG
Organism: Taudactylus pleione; assembly: GCA_031769625.1. NCBI lineage: Eukaryota > Metazoa > Chordata > Amphibia > Anura > Myobatrachidae > Taudactylus > Taudactylus pleione. The sequence continues at coordinate 8,782,230 of JAUIMM010000710.1, forward strand.
GTTTTAGTCTCCTTCTCTTGTGCTACCTCCACCCAGAGCCGGACTGCCTTCTGGCAAATACCAGAAGGGATGATGGCCTGGCTGCAAACCCCAGCCGAGAAGCTCCGGCTCCCGGCGCTCTGCTCGGCCAGGACACTGAAATACGGGGGCGTGCAGCAAGGGCAAGCCCCTGTGTCTGGCAACATGCCCTGTGAAATATGACCACGCCCCTTTAAGCGAGGCCACACCCTTTTGCATGCGCGCGCATTAGGAGGACTGCCAGTGGAGCAGCCCCAGTCCGTCCCTGCCTCTACCTATACCATTCACAAGAGATAAAATAGTTTTGTTTTAAAAAGAGATAGAGTAAGGGGCTCAGGATGTATCCACACCTGTAGGATAGACTTACGGACATCTTTACTGACCACCAGTAGTAAACATCTGCCTCCCTTTGAAATTCGAAATCCTCTTTTGAGAATGCTAAACAATGCCCATTTGGGGGTTAGGGACTTTTAGTTAAACAAATGTTCTCGGCCCGGGAATAATTAAACACTTGCAACCAAAATCTACAAATTAGTGGACATGGCCATAAACAGTGGAATAGATAGGCCTGGGATTGGCCACATTTGAATCAGGAGTGGGTTGATGAAAGCCCAATTATAACTCTCCTATGTGGGGACTATATTTATGTATGCACACTATGGGCCTGATTCAGCAGCGATCGCAAATGCAATTACGTACGCAGATCAAGCGATTGTTTGCCATTGCGCATAAGCCGCATGATTCCATAATTCCACCGAGGAATCCATCACAGAGTGAGTGACAGTCTGCGAGCGTTCGCGATTGGTGATGGGGGAGTGGTCCGAGAAACGCAGGCGTGCCTGTCCGCTTGAACGCCGTTGCATGGGCCTGCATAAATTAGCCACTGCGATTGCAAACGCAGCTTAAGTGCGTGCGACAAGACTTGCAGTTTCTGCGGCTGGTCAGACCTGCTGCAAATGAGCGCGTCGGGCCCATGTCCATTGATGGTACCGATGTTTACGCAGGAGTGCAAGGTTGGACGGATATGAGATAGTAGCAGTGGGCGTCTCTATGCCGGCTGAGCTGCGGCAAGCATTAGCATATTTTCGCAGCTGCGATAGCAATTGAGATCTGTACTGAATCAGGCCCTATGTACAAACATAAAACAATTGTACTTCGCAGCCTCTATACTTTATAATTGCAGCTTTGTAAATGACACCACTAGCTACGAGGATGACCTCTTACACAGTCTGTGTTCAAACAGCAATAGAAAATAATAGCCAGCCACAAAATCTTTTCACCCAGCTATACAAAAGATTTTGATCTTTCGTCTCCAGAAAATCTAGCAATGAATTTGTCCAATAAATGGTGTCACAATATACTGCAACACTTCTATATACTGAATTACCAAAGAGTCATAAGGTCAGACAAAAAAAAAAAATCCAGGAGTTCAGCTCTTCTACATTCCATAGAAAAATAAGGAAAGACTCGGTAATGTTACATTTCTCTGTAGAACATATAACATCAGTTACTCAGAGGAAAAAAATAATAAGAGGAAAATAGTGTTTGCAAAATTTCCCTGATGGCCAATTAAACCCCACTGCAGATATTGTAAACCCCCGCAGAAAATTGAGCATTACATAACTGCCTCCTGTTCCCTACCTATATGTTCAGTTCAAGTAAATCATAAGGGATTGTGGAGGTTATAAAAATATCATATTTTTAACAAATAAAAGCAAACTAAAAAGCACATTCACCAATAAGCAACGTGCTGTTATTTCTATAAGGCGTCCATAACTTTATTGCAATTAAAACACAATATATAACAGCTTGCACTAACTTATACTAAAAATAAAGACACGGACACGGACTGCTTTGGTTAAATGGTCATAACTCGCTTCTATTAAAGGTATGACCCTGAATTTTACGTTAATTATTTAATTTAATTTATTGGGAGGCAAAGAAGGATGCTACAAACAAACAGCTCCAGCCAATGATCTTAGCCAATATTAGGGAGCGACTGATACGCCCCCCTCCTGTGGCCATTATGACCAATATTAGGGAGCGACTGAAATGCCCCCCCCCCCCCTGTGGTCATTGTAAGCTAAGCTGTGAAGACTCCCCTATAATATTGCATAGTACGAGCGTGTCCACAGAGACAGACGCCCAAAGTCCTCCCGCAGAGGAAGGCCATACTACGACCATTGAAAGGATATGTGCTCCACTACGAATATTCTTACACTTTACGTGGCAGCTGGATTGTGGCACCTTCTCGCCGAACATGACAAATAAGTGTTAGTAAAAAACATACACAACAAATGCACATTAAAGAGATAGGGAAGGGAAGGAGGGACAAACCCCGTCCAGAAAAGGAATTTGCTGGGCGTACACCAGCCTTATAAAGTCCACCAAGCCGCTCCCACGAGCTCCCACATGGTCAGCGACCAACCAACCATGATAACCCCCCCAAACTACTCTACCTAGCAACTGCTGACCAAATTCCAACCAATTACAAAAAACTAAGGACTCTTATATAGATTTAAACTTAATCAGTTCTCATCGCTTCTTAAACATGTTTCTTTGTAAAACAATTTAAAGGGTGATTGACACGTGTTCCAGAATTACGTGGACCCATCATCGCATCTTTCTGCTGACGGCTACTCTTTGGGCCTGACACAGAATGTGTTTTTTTGGGCACAGCAGTGATGTGAAAAAAATGCTAATGGCGCAGGAGGTGTCTGAAGGCTAAGGACGCGCCCCCACTGCCGGCACTGCAGATCCAAGTGCCAGTGATGTGCGGTGAGGTCAATGGCTGGGGAGGCACACATGTATAAAACACAGCTTTTATATCAAAACTCTGGAGCATGACATGGAGCTTACAGTCTACGTCCCTAACACACACAAACAGTGTCAATTATTTTTGTCAGAATCCAATAAACCCACCAGCATACCTGTAGGGTGTGGTAGGAAAAGGGAGCACCCAGTGGAAACCCATGTAAACAAGGGGAAAACATACAAACTCCACATGGATAGGACATGACCAGTAACTGAACTTATGACCTCATTGCACTAACCATGTAGACCGTGATGTAAATATCCACTTAATGTGATCTGCAACTGGCAAAATATATAATGGGCAGAATTTATTGAAATTCTATACAGAGGCTGACCGTCAATATGAAGGCAGGGTAGAGTCCACAATACCAATATCAGATACATCGCACACTTTTACCTGTATCAATATTGTCAGAAATGATAACTACAGTATTTCACTTTTCGAGATCGGAAACCTTTTGTGAGACCCTGTCTGAATCCTAGGTGTCCTAAAAGCTTCTGCTGTGCTTGTCTGATCTGTCCGTGAGTACTCGTCAGTTAGGTCAGTTAGATTCAGGGGCGCCGAGAGGGGGGGGGAGCAGGTACTAATTACCCAGGCCTGACGCCGCCCCCCCCCCTTTTCTTACATCACAGCAGCCCAACACATGCTGCTGTGTGCTGGGATGCCCTGGGAGACTGCTCGTGGCTGCTGAGCAGCAGCAGCAGTCTCCTATGCCTGTGGGGGGAGCGATCACATTGATCGCACCCCCCACTGTCTATGCGATGGGCGAGGGGCTCATAACACCCCCCTCCCCAGGGCACTGCAAAAATCTTTTGTTTGTTTTTTCCTTCCCCTAAGGGGGCGTGGCCATACCTCCCACAATTAGACCATGCCCCCTCCACCCAGGCGTGGCACGTGCACCTGGTTAGAATATGTAATCTCCATTTGCCGGCAGAAGAGCTCCACTTCACACGGGTGCATTAGGAACAGAGCTGACCCTGGAATAACCCGGGTCCGCGCCACAGTGTGAAATGCGACTGTCCCAGGTCTGCAACAGTTTGGAACCATGGGGGTCATTCAGACCCGTTCGCGAGCAAAGGACACTCGCAAACGGGTCGATGTTGCCCCACTGCGCATGCGCACGATGGAGGGAGCTCCGTCGTGCGCATGCGCGAGACCCGGACTGCGAGAGCCAAGCTGTCGCTCTGGGTTTCGCACCAAAGGGGGCGTGCTGTCGATGTTGATTGACAGCACGTCCCCTTTGGTGGGCGTGCCGGGAGCGTGGCGGCCAGACGGAGGCGTTCCCATGGGAACGCCTACCGTCTGAAGCCAGACCCACTGACATCACTAGTGATGTCAGTGGGAGTGATTTTGGCTCTGATAGAGCCAAAATCACTCCAGGGCTTGCGGCAGCGAGACCCTATCGCAGGGTCTCCGTCGCAAGCCCGATGGTCGCGATGGTCTTTGACCATCGCGACCATCATCATGGATGCTCGCTATAGCTGTGGGTGGTCACCCACAGCTATACGAGCGTCCAGGAGGATGCTCCATTTTCATGGAGGAGTGCCCTGATTCAGAGCGAGCGCTCTGGTCAGAGCGTCCGGCTCTGAATCAGGCCCCATGTTCCAATCCCGGGTCAAACTCGGGACTTACTGTAAGTGTAAAGGGGTATGAGACAGGACCCGGATCACCCCAACTTGCCCCAGCAATATTCCGGGACAGAGGCTCAGTTTGAAATTGGTATTATAAGAAAGCAATAAAAATGATCTGTATTTACTCTACATCTGTTGTGGCTATTTGGCATTTTGGGAAGTACACATTACCCTTGCTGTTTAATATGCCACATTAGAACTTGTGTTTACGCAATATTACATCACTCTTCAAAGGTTTTAATTCTCTACTTAGTCATCAATTGGCAGCTGGGCAGTTCTAATGCTTCCTTTCCCATTATTGTTAATTATTTACTATATAAATGTGTGCTGGTCAGTTCTTCCTGCAATGTCATCCTCACTTCCTCTAACATTTCTGAAATGATGTAACCACTCTAACAATGTTCCTTAAATTTGTTTTGCTGAGTAACAATATAAGGTAAACAAGCATGAAATCCCCTCTTGACCTTGAAATTATATTAAATTGCACTTAGAGGACCAATCTACAAAATTGAGAAGCTAAACGTTGAGTGTTTGTTTTTATTATTATTTGGATAACATTTTATTTTTCAGAACAGAGATGTTTTAATTTAATCAGGTCAGAGCAGTTATGAATTGCAAATTTTAGTCGTCTAGATTCACATAAGTGCAAAAGTGCTAAATTGCAGCCAAACAATTTAAAGGTCAATTCTACCAATAATAAAAAAGAATTATGTTGGCTCCATATAAATAAGGCAACCTACACACGATTGGGCCGTTCTTCCCGATTTGGCAGGAATGGGGTTGGAGGGTATTTCACTGTTGCATGCCCCACTTGTGCCAACATATAAAATGATATTCATAGATGTGCAAACATAGGGAGGAGCTCAATTAGCTGTGGACTTACCGTGGGCCTTTAGCTCCTAGATTAGGTGCCTGGAGCTATTCAATCATATCCCGCACTTAGGGCCTGATTCAGACCCTCTCGCAAACGGCCGCTTGCTCGTACGTGGCCGATGTTATGCAATTGCGCATGCATATGCATTGCAGTGTGTGTGCACAATCAAGTCCAAGCGATCGGGAAGTGCTCGCTGGCCTAGCAAAGGCAGCCCAGTGGAATGAGTGACAGGAGAGGCCGTTTGTGGGTGGTAACAGGGGCAGGGCAGTAGTAACGAGGGGAGTAGAGTTGCGGACATAGGCGTGTCAGAGTGTTTCAATGCCGTTTCAGAGGCGTGCATAATTAACAGCAGCGTCATAGTACACGTCACCTGGTTGAATAATACTCTGAAGTGCTCACAGTGCTTGCAGTAGGGTACAGTCAACCGCAAGCGCTGTGGTCTGATCCGATGGAAACTGATGTACCGATTGATGTATATACTTCCTGGAGATGACGTTTGCTAGTGGGCGGCTAAAGACAGGCTGGTGGGCGTCTGCATACACAAAGTGATCGCATGCCAAGACATAGTGGGCGTGCTTATGCCTAGCCATGCGATTGCCTGCCTTGATGTCACTTACCTGAATTTGCATACGCTGGGAGCGAGCGGCCGCATCTAGCGACCGGGTCTGAATCAGGTCCTTAGTACCATCTCCTGGTATGTGCAGTGAGCCGTTGGTAACCTGCAAGGATGCACTTAAAACGGGTTTTCTGTTCACATACTCCTGAGGTGCAAACAGAAGTCTACATTAAATTCACCAACGGGGCTGACTATAGGCAGTAATTGGATAGCTCTGGGCTGTTTATCCAGGAGCTAAATGCACGCAGTAAATCCAGCAGCTAATTGAATTCCCCCCCCGAAGCATGCTTGCCGACGTTCTGGCTGCCCCTTCCGGGAGGGACTGGCTTGCCTGCCATTCTGGGGAGACGGGAGCGGCACCCGATTTTTGGGAGGCTCCCGGCGGAAACGGGAGGGTAGGTAAGCATGCCCCAAAGAGTTACCCCCCTTTTTATTTGTCAGATTTCAGGTTATTTTGTTACTACTGTAATATAGACAGAAAATTTATTTAGGGTATTAGATTTGCCGATATACCTCCCACTTATCTATAAGATAAATATGTATCTGGTCCTTATATGCCATCATCCCTCCCCCACATCATACCCCTTTATATGTCAGCAACATCCCCCCACGTGCTCCTTTTTATATTCTCGAGCCCCCTCATGCCCTTATGCCGTCACCAGTATGCTCCTATATATGACATAGCACACTCATGCCCCTTATGCAATAGCCCCCACTCTATATGCCAGAACCCCATCTTGCCGCTGGCTTGGCTGACTTTGCGTATTAATTCAGTGATTGCCGTGGAACTGCAGAGACCGTGAGAACTACAGTATGACTGCCAGGAAGTAGCAGACTGCGGCCGGCAGGAAGAGTCAGAGGTGTTCAGTGCTTCCCAGCAGAGAAGGCAAAGAGGGACTCGTGAGACTGTGACATGAGCATGACGGGCAAAAATACATGATTTATCTGGGATTGCTAGGACTCCGGACAGATCTCCTGATTTTCAGCTGTCTGGAGTAATCCTGGATTGGTTTCAACCCTATGCTGACAAAGGAAAAACAGGGCACAGCTGATAAGCACTTACAGTACAGGTTAGCGTATTGTTTCCTAATTCTAGTCTTCTGGGAACCCTAACAGTGAATTTTTTTTATACTCCGTGCTAAACCACAGGTGTACTGTGGGCCTGATTCAGAGCCGGATGCTGTTTGCGGCCGCTCGTTCAGAAAAAGGGGCTGGCTATTTAAATTAAGCATTCGCTCTTTGCGGTCTGTTGACGCCTCTATGTCTGAACGAGCGAACGAAACATGCGCTCACTATTATGGAAAAAACGCCCCCTGGGCGCTCGCATCATACGTCATCTCCGCTATTTATTAGATTAATCGAGTACATCGAAAGGCGTATGAACTGCTCGCAGTGCTTGTGGTAGCATATTCTTACCGCAATCATGCGAGCAGTTCAGGCTAAAAGACAACCAAGTGACGTGGTCAATGACACTGCTTTGTTTATTATGCACACCCTTAAAATGCCCGTTTTGACCGTTTGGCACGCCTGCGTTTGGATCTCCACTCCCCGTTTTCAAGCACCTTCCCCTGTTACCACCCACAAACACCTCATTCTGTCACTCAAATTAGCAGGCCCTCGCTATTTTGCGAGCACACGATTTTCGACCGCAATGACTCGTTCGCGCATGCATACTAAAACCCATACGCATACGCAGATGTGCGAACATCGCTCGGAGCGAACGAGCGGCCGCTTACGAGCGGCTCTGAATCAGGCCCTGTATTCACTACTGACTGACACTTTTTGATGATCCACATGTGGTACAATTTCATGGAACTATGGGCCTGATTTAGAGCCGCTCGCTAGATGTGATCGCTCGCACGATGTGTATGCAATTTGCGCAGGCAGTGCTACCGCACAGCAATGCATTAGCACGCCCAGTATTTCTTAGAGAGCGATCACATAGTGTATGCAGACACCCACCAGCCTGTTTTAAGATTCCCACTTGTGCACGTCATGTCCAGGAAGTGTATGCAACCATCGGTACATCGGATGCTGTCGCAGCGCTTGAGGTTGACCATACCCTGCCGCAAGCACCGCGAGCACTTCAGTGTATCAAAACAAGCCAGGTGAAGTGTACTATGATGCTGTCTTATAATTATGCACACCTCTAAAACGCAGTTGAGATGCTCAGGCACGCCTGCGTTTGCACCTCCACTCCCCTGTTTATAATAGCCAGCCTCTGTTACCACCTACACACGGCTTCCCCTGTCACTCACTCTGCTGGGCTGTCTTTGTGCAGCGAGCGAAGGCATTGTGAACTTTTGCTAAGGTATGCGCACACACAATGCATACACACTGCATACCATTGGCAGCAGCAGCGAGAGTATGCCGGCTTTTGCGCATGTTTGACGTAAGGTCAGGCATGCCCATGCTGCTGGGGAGGCAGGGAGGAGGCAGCAGATCCACCCAGATCCCTCTTCACATCCACGCAACTCCTTCCCACAGGAAGGAGACGGGACTCCGAGAGCAAGTGCCATCTGAAGTTGGCGCTTGTTCTCACTGGCAAACTACGAAAACTTTTGAAGTTTGCTGATTATCGGGTTGTCTATAGGACCCCTGATGATGAATGGCCCATTACCTTAAATATGCGGAAACTAATGTTTAGGACATTTAAGTTATGATGAATAGGCCCCAAAGACGGAGGGGGAGAAGAGCGTCAGAGAAACAGGAGGGACAGAAAGGGGCAGGAGAGTGGGGGGGAAAGCATGACCGTGAAGAGGAAGAGAGGGGGTATATCGAAAAAGTGTAGCAGGAGATAAAGAAAGCAGGGAATAGAAAAAGGGGGGGAAGAGAGATAGAGGGGGAAGGAGAGAGAGATTGAGAAAAGATAGCATGGAAACAGGGAGATAGAGGAAGCAGACGAGAGGGAATACAAACCTCAGGCACCGCCGGGGACAAATGATATAGATGTATAAAACACAAAGGAAGCGTTAAATGGTTACTAGTGCTGCCATATTTTACTACATAATATACATGCAATATAATATTTAAACCCCTAATTTACGTATGTGCATTAATAAAAAAATAGTAACATAATAATCCTCAGAGTCCAGTTCTGAGCATTTTGTATAAGGTATTATCTCACGGCTGAAATAATTAATGTACATGAATATACAGTAATCAGAGCGGCCACCATTCAATGTGAATAAGATTACTGCTCCACTCTCTACGTATAATCAGGAAGCTCATGCTGATGTGTTCCTGCTATGATGTATATAAGATGTCATTCTTCCTATCTATTCTTCTTCTTCGGGCTTTACAAGTTAATTATACTAAGGATGGGCATATAAAATAACACAAAAACAAATTTTGCCTGTGTTCAGTGACTGTAATAACGCTGATTGCAGAACACCGAGTTACGCTCAGACCGTGTGACGTGACGCGCACCTGGCCAGCAGCACAGTCTTCCTGGAATTATCTTAAGTTGTTAGCAATTATATGTAACATTCCCTGAGCAACCTGGAGGATAAGTGAAGCTTCTGATTTATCTTTGCAATAAAAGGCAGATGCAGCCGACGCTAACTGCAGGTACAAGAATAACAAAATCCATTATTTTAGCTCATGTGAAAATTTTCAAGTAAACCAAGGAGAAGAAATAAACAGTGATTATGTTTCCCCATTAAACACAGGGACAAGGACGCTAATGAATGATACCTAGGAGAAAGCAGAACTGTTACAATGTGTATTTTCTTATTTGTTCGGAGGAACCAATTCTAGCAGAAACAACACCCAGGGGTTCATGCTGAGTTTGAGCACATTTGCAAAACGCAGATGTATATTCACCATTTGAGCAAACCCCATGGTCGTGCAGAATGGCTGTGGGATCCGAGACATTGGCACCATGTTTTCTGCGTATGGGATCGCAGATGTAGGCAGATATATGCCCGGAAATGATCACGACACACTTACGTTTCTGCCGCCACTCCCTGTTCCGCCCTCAAATGGTCCCGGAATGTCAATCGCTTTGCAAAGAAATCCTGACTGCGTGCGGCAGCGCTAAGGTATCTTGGCGGGTGCGCAGTGCGGCCGTGATGCATGCGCGGTTGGCTGATAATCATTCATCTGCGGAAATATCGCCATTGCGTCCACATCTGAATCAGGCCCACAACTTGTTGGACGAATCACAAGTTGCATCCATCTCTGCACCAGTAACATACAGTATGAACCAGGTTTATGTCAGGCGTACATCCAGGGTAGGACTGGCCCACAGGGGTATGGGGGAAACCTCCGGTGGGCCCCACTGCCTTGGGGTCCACCCCTTTCTCTAGGGATCAGGTTCCAGACTGTGCACTTGAATTATACATATGTTACATTATACTGCACAGGACTAAGGTGTATTTTCTACAATGCATTGCTGTTATTAATCTGGTACATTATTATATTACTAGCAGTATTTACTATATATATGTTTAAAGGGGCCCAGACCATGCCCTCTCTAATGGTTAGCCAAGCCTCTGTGGAAGCTGGCCAAACCCCCTCTGGAGGTTGGCCACACCTCTAAATATGGGCCCCTATTACTGCATTCCCCCGGTGGGCCCTTCATTTCTCAGTCCGACACTGCGTACATCAGATCCACTTGCACCCAACCAGGTCATAGGGGGAGATGTATCAAATCATTGAGAGTGGTAAAGTGGAGACGCTACCCATATAAACCAATCAGCTTCATTTATTATTATTATTGTTTATTTATATGGCACCACAAGTGTTCCGCAGCACCTTACAAAGTACATAAACAAATAAGTGACCAGTGACTCACAATACAATACAGTGCAGAACAAGGACATGGATAATATACATTGCAACACTAGTGACCATAACACCTATAGCAACAGCATAAGTAACCAAATGTTAGGTGCCATAGTGGGGAGTAAGTAGTAGATGAAAATAAAGTAAAGAGAAGCACAAGAGGGTAGAGGCCCTGCTTGTGAGAGTTTACATTCTAAAGGGGAGGGGCAGACAAACCGTCATGACACTGATGGGTTAGACAGGCAGGAAGGAGCATGTAGCAGCAGGTTCGGATGAGAGGTGGAAGGCTTTGATGAAGTAGTGGGTCTTGAGAGCCCGTTTGAAGGTATGTAGAGAGGTGGAGAGTCTGATAGGGAGAGAGTTCCAAAGATGGGGAGCAGCACGCGCAAAATCTTGGAGGAGGGAGTGGGAGGAAGTAATCAGTTGGCATGAGAGGCGGCGTGCATTTGTTGAATGAATTGGGTGGTCAGGAGAGTGAAGGGAGATGAGGTCAGAGATGTAAATGGGAGAGGAATGGGTGAGGGCTTTGTAAGTGAGTGGAAAAACCTTGAATTGTGTTCTGAAGGGGAATGGGAGCCATTGGAGGGCTTGTAGGAGAGGGGAGATGGATGTAGAATATTTTTAGACAGGAAGATGAGCTGAGCAGCAGCATTGAGGATAGACTGGAGAGGAGAGAGATGGTAGTTGGGGAGGCCAGATAGGAGGAGGTTACACTAGTACAATCTGGAGATGACCAGTGACTGTCTGAGAGTTTTAGTAGCATCCTGGGTGAGAAAGGGTCATCATCTTGGAAATATTTTTGAGATGGAAATTACAGCACTGCGAGAGTTTCTGGATATGTGGTTGAAGGTGAGGGATGAGGCCAGGATAACTCCAAGGCAGTGCACTTTGGGGCTAGAAGAGATAGTTGTGCCATCAATTGATAAAGAAATAGTGGGAAGTGAGGTTATGTGGGAGGATGGGAAGATGATCAGCTCAGTCATAGACATATTAAGTTTAAGTGATAGCAGAGAGACAGTTGGAGATACGAGTGAGGAGAGAGGGGGAGAGGTCAGGGGAGGAAAGGTAGATCTGAGTATCATCAGCATAGAGATGATATTGGAGGTCAAAGGAGCTGATGAGTTCACTTAGAGAGGATGTATAGAAGGAGATAGGAGAGGTCCAAGGACAGAACCATGTGGAACACCTACTGTAAGAGGATGTGGGGGTAAGAGGAGACAGAGAAGGATCAGTCAGAGAGGTACTGTAGGAGCACAGCCAGGAGAGGGCAGTGTCACGTAGAGCATGAGAGTGAAGGATTTGCAGCAGGAGAGGTTGGTCCACAGTGTTGAAAGCAGCAGAGAGGTCGAGTAAAATGAGCAGAGAGTAGTGGCCCTTAGAACTCCACACCCTCTTACATTTACCCCTTGGAATTAGGGCCTGATTCAGACCTGCTCGCGAGCGCACAGCGCTCGCAAGCGGGTCGATGGTCCCTGACTGCACATGTGCCACCTCCGGCGTGCGCAACGGGTCTCGCTACAAGATGGGGCAGCTGTTGATTGACAGCTCTCCCCATTTTGTAGGCGGGGAGGGGGGGTGGCTGCACAAACGAAGGCGTTCCCTTAGGAACACCTGGGTTTGTGGGCGGTCCTACTGACCTCACTTGTGAGGTCAGTAGTGGACTTCCTGCTCTGTTAGAGCAGGAAGTCCACTCAGGCTTGTGAGAGCTGAGACCCTACCACAAGGGTCTCCTCGCAAGCCCGATGGTCGCGATAATCGCGACCATCGCCAGGCCACCAGCAAAAGCTGTAGGTGGTCAACCCTCATCTTAGCGAGCGGCCTGGAGGCCGAAAAAAAAAAACCACCCTGCCCTGATTCAGAGCAAGCGCTCGTAAACAGCGAGCGCCTCTGAATCAGGCCCTTAGTGTATACAGATGTATGTACACCAATGGAGATGGAGTCAATGAGCGGGAATTGTTACTTTATGTTGCTCACAGATGATGCTACGAGGATGACACCTGTTTATTTCCTGAGAAATAGAACAATGTAAACAGTACCAATTATCAATTGCCTACACCTCAGAACAGAACGGCATGAGCGAAAGAGCAAAGAGAACAATTGTTGAGAGGGGTGAATGGTGCAGTTCTGGACAAGAAATGCTGGGCAGAAGCAGGCCAAACTGATGTCTTCCTCAAAGAATTGAGCACCTACAGTGGCAATCAAAGACAAGACACCATTGGAGACATGGTCTGGGAAAAGCCAAGTATCAGTCATTTACATGTCTTTGGGTGCTGAGAATATACCCATATCCCTAAAGAAAGAAGGAGCAAGATGGATCCCAAGTCCATCACATGTATCATGCTGGGATACTGTCAACAGAACAAAGGATACAGATTGTGGGACATTAAGGCTTCCAAAGTCAAGAGACAGAAGACAAAGTTACTAAATTCCTTGCAGTATCTTTTAGGAGGTTTTCCTTTGTTGCTGCTCTGTGGCTGATCATCTGTATTTGTGGTTTCAGAGGGTTACTCAATGCTGGACGGAATTGCAAAGCTGCATGCAAGCAGCTTTGCAATACCGTCCTTGCAAATATGCAAATGCAGCAAGAGGTGTCTGACACCCCCTGCTGCATTTGTGATCCCAGCACTGCGACCGAGGTCACAGGCTGGGATAACCATAGCGACCATCAGCTGGCTGGCTTGGAAACTGTGTCCGTATATGCAGCCCCTGGCCTTGCCACTCCTGAAGAAGGTGATGGGGGCTGGCTGAGGAAGGTGATGGGGGCTAGGGACAGCCTGAGTTAGGTAATGGGGTCTGGCTGAGAAAGGTGATGGGACTGCGGGTTGGCTGAGGAAGGTGATGGGGCTTGCTGAGGAAAGTGATGGGGCCTGGCTGAGGAAGGTGATAGGGGCTGGCTGAGGAAAGTGATGGGGGCTGGCTGAGGAAAGTGATGGGGGCTGGCTGAGTAAAGTGATGGGGGCTGGCTGAGCAAGGTGATGAGGGCTAATTGAGGAAGGTGACATCATGTGCACTGAGGAACAATGTGTGAGGAGCCTGCCACCGCTGTAGCCTTGAGGAGGAGCAAGGAGAAGATACAGGTAAGGAAAGGGGCAGGGGCGTTTTAAGAGAGAAGGGTGCCCGTGTGCAGTCTCCGTCCTGGACCCCCCCTCCCAGTTCAGTGGCCAGCAGCGCATTGGCCCGACCATTTTCCCTGTGTTTTCCATACTGCGCATGCGCAAAACGCCCGGAAAATGCCCGCGGCGGCCATTTTCCAGGCATTTTTTACAGCACTGACACCGGCGCCGAGGTGGGACTCCGGAGTTGTAAGTATAATATGAGTGCAGGGTGTGGACCCAGGGGCCTGTGTGCACCGCACACCCTGCACCCATTATAAAACCGCTCCTGGAAGGGGGGGGCACAGACTACTGCAGATTACTGCCTTGCCCCGGTTGACAAAAATCCTAGTTTTGGCCTCGGTCACTGAATCAGACACTTTGGGCCTGATTCAGAGCCGCTCGTAAGCGGCCGCTCGTTCGTTCTGACCGATGTTCGCACATCTGCACATGCGTACGGATTTTAATACGCATGCGCGAACCAGTCAGTGCGGCCGAAAATCGTTTGTTCGCTATATAGCGAATGCCTGCTATTTTGAGTGACAGAAGGAGGCGTATGTGGGTGGTAACAGGGGAAGGTGCTTGAAAACGGGGCTGTGGAATTCGAACGCAGGCGTGCTTAAAGGTCAAAACGGGCGTTTTAAGGGAGTGCATAATTAATACAGCAGCGTCATTGACCACGTCACTTGTTTTTTTTTTAGTCAGAACTGCTCGCAAAATAGCGGTTGAAAAAACCAGCCACAAGAATAGCGAGCAGTTCATACGCTGTTCGATGTACTCGATTAATCTAATAAATAGCGGACATGACGTATGGTGCGAGCGGCAAGGGGGCGTATTTTTCAAAATTACAACCGCAAGTTTTGCTTGCTCGTTCAGACTTAGAGGCGTGAACAGACCGCAATTAGCGAACGGTTCAATTGAATAGCCACCCCTTGTTTTAGAACGAACGACCGCAAATAGCGAGTGGCTCTGAATCAGGCCCTTTGTCCTGATTTATGCAAGAGAGAAGTCAGTGAACTATGGATCATTGACCCCTATGAGGAAAGCCGGCATCTTCAGGTAAAGCAGGTTAAAATTGGATCAGTAAGAGATCTCTTATTTCACAGTGTTACATTTATCTTGCATTATGTGAGACGCCTGAGTGCTCATGTAATTCAGTTTTTTTAAAGACTCATGATACTTATTTGGCCAACAACGCCACTTGCATATCTGCATTATCTATCAGTAGACAGATTGCCACATGTGTGGATTTAAACTGTCAGTAACTTACTTAGCAAAAGGGTTTTTGATTCTCCATCATTCATCGTCTGTTTATTTGCCAAAACTAGTGCATTGTCATCAGCCTAGATTAATGGGCAGTGTCAGCTCTGAAAGCCAATGTTGACAGGAGAACTGTAACTTGTACTTGTGTTTTATATACACATACCACCACAAGTTCTCTATTCTAGACATACAGTCTAACTGCTGAATTCATGTGCCAATAGGAAGTCGCACCCCAACTCCCCCCCCCACCCATGGCCGTCCACTTACTATGCAAAAGTGGGCCGTCCTGCGCGCGGGGGGGGAGGGGAGGATGACGCGATTTGCGTCTTCATTTTACAGTGCCTGTACTATCAGCTCTGTACAGCAGGGGGCGGGGCCACGATGATGAGATTGAGCCACCACGCCCCACCACAACACCCGCCTGCTGTGAGGAGAGAGCTGACCAGTATGGGTAACTCACTGCCTATTCTTGCCGGCCAGTATCGCAATGGGAACATACAGTAGCATTGCTCAGCTGCCCTGGAAATAATTTTTGTTGAATGGCCTAGAATTATTTTTTCTATTGCCACAATAAGGTGTGTAGGATGATCCATTTGTATCATCGTGGCCTGCCCCTGCTATACTGTGCCGCAATTACCAGCATTGTGAAGCAGGATGCGGGGCCACGATGACTCAATTCAGCAAGAATCGTTATCATTGGGTGCCCAGACTTGGAAGTGTGTGGCCATGCATGGCTGGTGGGCAGCCTCCGAGAGACTTGCCCACTCTTCTGGGCATCTTTTGCTGCCCAATTACTGAGCAAAAGTGGGCAGTCCGGGTAGGCCGATGACGCGATTCGCACTGTGATTGCCTGTGATCTTGGCACTGTATAGTTGCGGGAGGGCATTGATGACCCAAACATTCTGCCATGCCCCCGCACCACCCACCTATGCCACTGCCATGCCTTCTGCTGTGCTGACATGGCTGCCCTCTCCCGGTAGTATGCAGAAAAACATTTGACACTACTACATAACCCAAATATTAGACAACAAAAAAATAATGTAGTACTCTTTTTTTTTTTTTTTTTTCAAGCAATATTTTATATTAGAAGTGACATCATACTCTCTGGAAGGGAAGCTCTTCATCAACGTATTATCATTAATAGCAGTATGAAGAAACAAAACAAGGAGAAATGATAAAACTGTATATAAGATTCTTCGTATACCCTGCCACAGTAATTTATGTTAGAAAAGCAAAAACACACTGGCCCTGATTCAGACCCGCTTGCTGAGGCAGCTCGCTGGTCTGAAGGGCGTTTTTTTTTTACCGGCCTTCTGGCCGCTCGCTAAGCTGTGGGTGACAACCTACAGCTTTAGTGAGCGTCCAGGTGATGGTCACGATGGTCCCGACCATCGTGACCATCGGGCTTGCGACGAGACCCTTGTGGTAAGGTCTCGTCTGCCGCCAGCACCAGTGAGCTTCCGGTTCTAATAGAGCCGGATGTTCACTACTGACATCACTCGTGATGTCAGTAGGGCCGCCCCCAAATGGCAGGCATTCTGGAACACCTCCGCTTGGCAAGCCATGCCCCCGACACGCCTACAAAACGGCGCGAGCTGTCGTTCAACATCGACAGCCGCACCCGTTTGTAGCGAGCCCCGTAGCAAGTGAATCTCTCACTCGCTCCGGGGCTCACGCAAGTGCACTTGCACGCCGCGCATGCGCACTGCGTGGCCATCAACCCGCTTGCGAGCGCTATGCACTTGCAAGCGGGTCTGAATCAGGCCCAATGTCATTGTGTCATGGGATTGCTGCTTGAATTTTTTTTTTAGATGGTTCCTTCTTTAACAGTGTTCCTATCTGCAGCACACACAGAGGCTTTATATATCCACAAATAGCATAAGCTCGAAGTTAAAAAAAAAAAGCATAAACAGATATAACACGTTTGTTCTTCTAGATGTCTTTTCTGAGGGTGACTTGCCAACTTATGAGTCTAAAAATGCATTTGATGCACTTTAAGGTTTTGTAGGTCACTTCCAGATGCATCCAAAGATAAGTTAATGCCTTTTGACAACCATAAGGCCCATAATGCAGACAACAGACCTGAATCGCTAGCAACAAAGATGTTTCCAGAGCCCTATATTATGAAATATTGATTTGAGCTAAATTAAGACATGAAGTCACAACCTTGTGTCCTGTTAGGAGGACAGACATGAAATCACTCTGCAGTAGGTTGTGCAGAATTGGTTAGGATACAAAACTTTTTTTTTTTTTTTTTTTTACACTCTTTTACAGTTTTATGTCACTTAAGTGACGATTCTCAGTTATTTTTGTTAAAGTATCGATTGCCTACATACTATGACTGTAGACATATTGTAGGCTGGCTCAATATTCACAAGAATGCCGCCAATCAGTTCACTAGTACCTCATACATCAGTGATCGCCATAGGCAGACCTATGACCTATCCCTGTTAGGGATTAGGGTACAGTTTAGCAGAACCCCCATCTAATCTCTGTCATAATACAAAATCAAACTCCAGATCTCTAGTGCAGCGGTTCTCAAACTCGATCCTCAGGACCCCACACAGTTCACGTTTTTGCAGGTCACCCAGCAGGTGCACAGGTGTATTCATTATTCACTGACACATTCTAAAAGATCCACAGGTAGAGCTAATTATTTCACTTGTAATTCTAGGAGGAGACATGGAAAACATGCACTGTTTGTGGTCCTGAGCCGAGTTTGAGAACCTGTGCTCTAGTGCATTACAGTACAGATCTGTGGGCTCTCATATACATGAGCTGTCCCTTGACATGTGCACAGGCCATGTGGTAGCATCCTGAAATCTCATTGGTGGTCGGTTCTAACCATTCACTAATCAGAGTGTGGAGACCTACCATAATTCTGGGGTATCTTCACTTTTAAATGGAGCATACAGTCTCCGCTGTCTCAAGACTCAAAAGGTAAGTATCACTGGTTGTACTACATTACCTTACCCACCACAGAGCAATGCAGCGACTGCCATAATATACAGAGTGCATCAGTAACTGCTATATTATGCAGAGAACATCATCGCAACCTACATACAATGCAGAGGACCTATCGGTGACCACCATATACACGTAACATCACAGTGACCACCATTTGATACACGTAACATCACAGTGACTGCCATATAATGTAGAGAACATGACATTGACTACCATATAATGTAGAGAACATGACATTGACTGCCATATAATGCAGAGAACATAATGGTAACCTTCATAAAATGCAGAAAACAGCATGGTGACTGCCATATAATACAGAGAACATGACATTGACTGCCATATAATGTAGATGACATCACAGTGACCACCATATAATACAGAGAACATCACATTGACTGCCACATAATGCAGAGAACATTGCATTGTCAGCTGTTTAATACAGAAAGCATCAGTGATTGCCATAATATACAGAGCACATCAGAGACTACCATATGATGCAGAGAACATCACGGTAACCTCCATAAAATGCAGAGAACATTACAGTGATAACTGTATAACACAGAGAGCATCAGTTACTGCCATACTACACAGAACACATCAGAGACTACTATATGATGCAGAGAAATCACAGTAACCTCCATAAAATGCAGAGAACATTACAGTGACAACTGTATAACACAGAGAGCATCAGTGACTGCCATACTACACAGAACACATCAGAGACTACTATATGATGCAGAGAACATCACAGTAACCTCCATAAAATTCAGAGAACATCACAGTGACTGTCATATAATGCAGAGAACATTACAGTGACTGCCATATAATGCAGAGAACATTACAGTGACTTCCATATACTGCAAAGAACATTACAGTGATCACCATATAAACAGGTATTATCACAGTGACTACCATATAATGCAGAGAACATGACAGTGATTACCATATAATACAGAGAACATAAGTGACCACCGTATAATAATACAGAGAGCATCAGTAACCACCATACAATACAGAGTAGTTTTGATCGCTTTGTAATATTCCTCCATCAATAATTAACCCCTCCTCAAAATCCATTAACTACTTTAGCGTCATTCAATATAAATAATTCAATTATCCTCTTTATAATCATTAACTTTATAATCTCCATTATTAGACAGAATGGGGTATGTACATCAGTTAGTTAGGTAGCTGTTTTAGGATACCTGTGTGTTAAATTATATTGAGAACCACTATCATAGACAATATTGTATTCATAAGCAGTGAAGATTTGTTAAAATCTGTCTAGATCAGAGGTTCTCAAACGCGGTCCTCAAGGCTCTGCAACAGTTCAGGTTTTAGAGATATCCATAATTGAGCACAGGTGTTTAAATCAAATTGATTGAGGTACTAATTAAGTCACCTGTGCCCAACTATGTATGTCTCTAAAACCTGAACTGTTGGAGAGCCTTGAGGACCGTGTTTGGGAACCTCTGGTCTAGATAACAGGTTCTCAAACTCGGTCCTCAGGACCCCAAACAATGCATGTTTTGCAGGTTTCACAGAATCACAAGTGTGATAATTAGCTCCACCTGTGGATCTTTTTAAATGCGTCAGTGAGTAATGAGTACACCTGTGCCTCTGCTTGGTGATCTGGAAAAAGTGACCTGTGTGGAGTCCAGAGGACCGAGTTTGAGAGCCACTGATCTAGATCAACAGGTTCTCAAACTCGGTCCTCAGGACCCCAAACAGTGCATGTTTTCCAGGTATCCTCATAGAATTACAAGTGAAATACTTTGCTCCACCTGTGGATCTTTTAAAATGTGTCAGTGAGTAAATTAATACACCTGTGCACCTGCTGGGTGACCTGGAAAACGTGACCTGTCTGGGGTCCTGAGGACCGAGTTTGAAAACCACTAATCTAGATGATGCTGTCAAGTGTCTGTCTAGTAAGGTGAAATGGAATAGGTAAAATTTCCATACTAAAGAAGCAAACCTAATTAATGGAGGAAATGCACAAAGATTTATGGCATATGGCAGTGATTGCCTGAATATGATGTCTTTGCTCACCAGAAACCAAAATGCATGGCGTTTGTAAAAGAATAATAAATTGTATATAATAGTCATTAAAGAATATTACACCCCCAAAAAAATTGTATTCCAAAACCCTGTAAAAATAGTTTTCCAAATTTGTATCACTGTGATCATCTTATTACATTAGGGCTGAAGCCGAGTGAGTACTACAGTTGTTAGAGCACAAATTGTGTAATATCGCTCTGCGCATGGTCAGAACCGTTTGTGAATATGTTTACGCCCATACTGATTTATTACTATCTGACAATTACGCCTGTCACTATGGGCGCATTGGGGTGGGACAGGGCTATCCTATCATAGGCAATGTACAATAAGCGCATGTTCATGTGATTACAGTATGTTCACATGCAGACATGGAAATAGATGGAAATACTCCCAGAACAGGCAGATCATTTGTTGGTGATCAGGTGTTAGTGCCAATACCGTAGGCTAATGATAACAGTTGTACAATCTAGCAAACTGCATATGATTGGTGTGAAGGGGCTATTTAATCAAACTCCTCCGGAAAGAATATTTTATGTCTCCTCTTATCACAATGATAGAAAAGCTACAGTATTTATAAAAAAAAATTAAAAAGTGCTGAGTGATGCTCTGCTCCCCGGTGATACTACTTTGAAGAAGGCCAGTTTAACAAAATGTCATTAACAAATATTTTTTAAAGTTAATTATAGTTTACTAACAATAATACACTTAGAGCCTGAGTTGAATGCATTGGAGGGTATTCAATTAGGCTACGAAAAGACGGAATCGACGATAATTTATCGCCGATGTCATTTTCGTCTATTTCAATTATCCCCGTATTCAATTTCAAAGACTTTTGCAGGTTCGAAAAGTCTTTGAAAAAAACGTGGATAACGTTTCACCATGTTTTAAATGGCGAAAAAAGTGCAGAATTGGGGTTTAGGGGTGCAGGCTTAAAAAAATAGCTTGCACCCCTAGGAATGTAATTTAAAATTAGGGGTGTGCACCGGCCACTTTTCGTGTTTTGTGTTTTGGTTTTGGATCTGGATCTTTCTTCGTGTTTTGGATCTGGATTGGTTTTGCCAAAACCACCCTTCCGTGTTTTGGGTTCTGGGTTTTGTGTTTTGGATCTGTATTTTTTTGAAAAAAAGCATAAAAACAGCTAAAATCACAGAATTTGTAGGTTTTTCTGCTCCTATGCTATTATTAACCTCAATAACCTTAATTTCCACTCATTTCCAGTCTATTCTGAATACCTCACACCTCACAATAGTGTTTTTATGTCCAAAAGGTTGCACCGAGGTAGCTGGATGACTATGCTAAGCGACACGAGTGGGCGGCACAAACACGTGACCCATCTAGGCGTGAAACTGCAGTGGCAGACAGGATGGCATTGAAAAACTAGGCCCCAAACTGTACATAATGCAAAGAAAAAAAAGAGGTGCAAGATGGAATTGTCCTCCCACCCTTATGTTGTATAAACAGGACATGCACACTTTAACAAACCAATCATTTCAGCGCCAGGGTCTGCCACACAACTGTGGCTGAAATGATTGGTTCGTTTGGGCCCCCACAAAACAAGCTGGCAATTAATCTGTCCCTGCACAAACTGGCTCTACGGAGGCAAGAAGTCGTCCTCATCCTCCTCATCCACAGATTCCTCACCCTCTTCAGTGTTATGTACATCCTCATCCTCACAGAGTATTAATTCGTCCCTGCTGGAACCACAGGTCCCTCTGTACGTTCTGGAGGCTGGTCTCCCTGGAAGAGTTGATCATTCATTTTATGAACATCATCTTCTCCACATTTTGTGGAAGCAACCTCCTACGCCTTTCGCTAACAAGGTTCCCGGCTGCACTAAACACTCTTTCGGAGTACACACTGGAGGGGGGGCAACTCAGGTAAAATAGAGCCAGTTTGTACAGGGACCTCCAAATTGCTTCTTTTTCCTGCCAGTACAGGTACGGACTGTCTGACATGCCTACTTGGATGCTGTCACCGATGTAATCCTTTAACAGACAGACGCACGCTTGTCGCTGCTGCTTTGAGGATTCAAGTGCGGCTACATCCCACACAATTCACAAAGACAGAAAAAAAAAAAGAATATTTTTATTGTTTGTGGAGCACACTTTGAGGGTTACACCACCCTCTAACAGACAGACGCACGCTTGTCGCTGCTGCTTTGAGGATGCAAGTGCGGCTACAGCCCACACAATTCACAAAGACAGAAAAAAGAAGAAGAATATTTTTATTCTTTGTGTAGCACACTTTGAGGGTGTCACCACCCTTTAACAGACAGACGCACGCTTGTCGCTGCTGCTTTAAGGATGCAGGTGCGGCTACAGCCCACACATTTCACAAAGACCGAAAAAAAAAGAACAATATTTTAATTGTTTGTGTAGCACACTTTGAGGGTGTCACCACCCTTTAACAGACAGACGCACGCTTGTCGCTGCTGCTTTAAGGATGCAGGTGCGGCTACAGCCCACACAATTCACAAAGACAGAAAAAAGAAGAATATTTTTATTGTTTGTGTAGCACACTTTGAGGGTGTCACCACCCTTTAACAGACAGACGCACGCTTGTCGCTGCTGCTTTGAGGATGCAAGTGCGGCTACATCGCACACAAGTCACAAACACATAAAAAAAATAGTTTTTTATTTTTTGGAGCACTTCGTGAGTTACACCACCCTTTAACAGACAGACGCACGCTTGTCGCTGCTGCTTTAAGGATGCAGGTGCGGCTACAGCCCACACAATTCACAAAGACAGAAAAAAGAAGAAGAATATTTTTATTGTTTGTGTAGCACACTTTGAGGGTGTCACCACCCTTTAACAGACAGACGCACGCTTGTCGCTGCTGCTTTGAGGATGCAAGTGTGGCTACATCGCACACAAGTCACAAACACATTAAAAAAAATTTTTTGGATTTTTTGGAGCACTTTGAGAGTTACAACACCCTTTAACAGACAGACGCACGCTTGTCGCTGCTGCTTTGAGGATGCAAGTGCGGCTACAGCCCACACAATTCACAAAGACAGAAAAAAAAAGAACAATATTTTAATTGTTTGTGTAGCACACTTTGAGGGTGTCACCACCCTTTAACAGACAGACGCACGCTTGTCGCTGCTGCTTTAAGGATGCAGGTGCGGCTACAGCCCACACATTTCACAAAGACAGAAAAAAAAAGAACAATATTTTAATTGTTTGTGTAGCACACTTTGAGGGTGTCACCACCCTTTAACAGACAGACGCACGCTTGTCGCTGCTGCTTTGAGGATGCAGGTGGAATCTAGACGGGATTTGGAACCGAGGACACACTACCTCCATCAATTGTCTAAATCCCACTGCACTAATGTCGGATACCGGACGCACGTCTAACACCAACATAGCAGTCAAGGCCTCAGTTATACGTTTTGCTTCAGGATGACTGCTATCGTACTTCATCCTCATCGCTAGGGACTGTTGGAGGGTCAATTGTTTAGTAAAAGTAGTGATGTTCCTACTTCCTCTCTGGGATGATGAACAACTCCCAGCAGCAGCAACAGCACTAGTAGGAAGTGGTTCTTGATCTTTCCCTATTTTATTTTTATCAGAGAAAGTTTGGTCCTCCATTTATGTTATATTGATATATATACGTGCGGCTAAAGCGCACACAAACACAGAAAATATTTTTTTATTTTTGCTGGAGAGTAGTGCACTTTGTGGGTTACACCACCCTTTAAGAAATGAGCCAGCCGGCTCTTTACTTATGGGACACAGGCGCACGCTTGGCGCTGCTCCTTTGTTGATGCACGTGCAGCCACAGTGCACACAAGTCACAAACACAGAAAATATATATTTTTTTGGTTTGGAGTGTACTTTGGGGGTTACAGAACCCTTTAACGGTCAAGCCAGCCGGCCCTTTACTTATGACACAGGCGCACGCTTGGCACTACTTTGTTGATGCACGTGCGGCTACTGCGCACACAATTCACAAACACAGAAAATAATTTTTTTTTTGGTTTGGACTGGAGTGTACTTTCGGGGGTTACAGCACCCTTTAACGGTCAAGCCAGCCGGCCCTTTACTTATGACACAGGCGCACGCTTGGCACTACTTTGTTGATGCACGTGCGGCTACTGCGCACACAATTCACAAACACAGAAAATAATTTTTTTTTTGGTTTGGACTGGAGTGTACTTTGGGGGTTACAGCACTCTTTAACGGTCAAGCCAGCCGGCCCTTTACTTATGACACAGGCGCACGCTTGGCACTACTTTGTTGATGCACGTGCGGCTACTGCGCACACAATTCACAAACACAGAAAATACATTTTTTTTTGGTTTGGACTGGAGTGTACTTTGGGGGTTACAGCACCCTTTAACGGTCAAGCCAGCCGGCCCTTTACTTATGACACAGGCGCACGCTTGGCACTACTTTGTTGATGCACGTGCGGCTACTGCGCACACAATTCACAAACACAGAAAATAATTTTTTTTTTGGTTTGGACTGGAGTGTACTTTTGGGGGTTACAGCACCCTTTAACGGTCAAGCCAGCCGGCCCTTTACTTATGACACAGGCGCACGCTTGGCACTACTTTGTTGATGCACGTGCGGCTACTGCGCACACAATTCACAAACACAGAAAATAATTTTTTTTTTGGTTTGGACTGGAGTGTACTTTCGGGGGTTACAGCACCCTTAACGGTCAAGCCAGCCGGCCCTTTACTTATGACACAGGCGCACGCTTGGCACTACTTTGTTGATGCACGTGCGGCTACTGCGCACACAATTCACAAACACAGAAAATTATTTTTTTTTGGTTTGGACTAGGGGTGAGCGGGTTCGGATTTCTGAAATCCGAACCCCCCCGAGCCCCCCCGATCCGAGTCCGATCCGAGTCAGGCTCGACTTTTCCCGCCTGACTCGGATCTGAAATCGAGGCAAAACGTCATCTTCCCGCCTTCCGAGTCTCGCGGGTTTTGGATCCTATATAAGGTACACACGTCGGCACTGGCTGTGTTGTGCTGTGCTGCTGTTGTTAATAGGGGCTGTGACCACTACTTCAAAGTCCATAGGGGCTGGCTGGACTGTGTTGTGCAGTCAGTTCTCCATAGGGGCTGTGTCCACTCCAAAGTCCTGTGCAGTGTCCCAGTCCTAAAGGGGTGCTGAAGTGTTGTCCAGGGGGTGCTCTGTCCATCAGGGGTGCTCCCCCCAAGTGCTAAAAAAATAATATATTTTCTGTGTTTGTGAATTGTGTGCGCTGTAGCCGCACGTGCATCAACAAAGTAGTGCCAAGCGTGCGCCTGTGTCATAAGTAAAGGGCCGGCTGGCTTGACCGTTAAGGGTGCTGTAACCCCCGAAAGTACACTCCAGTCCAAACCAAAAAAAAAATTATTTTCTGTGTTTGTGAATTGTGTGCGCAGTAGCCGCACGTGCATCAACAAAGTAGTGCCAAGCGTGCGCCTGTGCCATAAGTAAAGGGCCGGCTGGCTTGACCGTTAAGGGTGCTGTAACCCCCGAAAGTACACTCCAGTCCAAACCAAAAAAAAAATTATTTTCTGTGTTTGTGAATTGTGTGCGCAGTAGCCGCATGTGCATCAACAAAGTAGTGCCAAGCGTGCGCCTGTGTCATAAGTAAAGGGCTGGCTGGCTTGACCGTTAAGGGTGCTGTAACCCCCGAAAGTACACTCCAGTCCAAACCAAAAAAAAAATTATTTTCTGTGTTTGTGAATTGTGTGCGCAGTAGCCGCACGTGCATCAACAAAGTAGTGCCAAGCGTGCGCCTGTGTCATAAGTAAAGGGCCGGCTGGCTTGACCGTTAAGGGTGCTGTAACCCCCGAAAGTACACTCCAGTCCAAACAAAAAAAAAAATTATTTTCTGTGTTTGTGAATTGTGTGCGCAGTAGCCGCATATGCATCAACAAAGTAGTGCCAAGCGTGCGCCTGTGTCATAAGTAAAGGGCCGGCTGGCTTGACCATTAAAGGGTGCTGTAACCCCCAAAGTACACTCCAGTCCAAACCAAAAAAAAAATTATTTTCTGTGTTTGTGAATTGTGTGCGCAGTAGCCGCATGTGCATCAACAAAGTAGTGCCAAGCGTGCGCCTG
Organism: Taudactylus pleione; assembly: GCA_031769625.1. Taxonomy (NCBI): domain Eukaryota; kingdom Metazoa; phylum Chordata; class Amphibia; order Anura; family Myobatrachidae; genus Taudactylus; species Taudactylus pleione. Next base: position 8,808,419 of record JAUIMM010000710.1, read on the forward strand.
TGTCATAAGTAAAGGGCTGGCTGGCTTGACCGTTAAGGGTGCTGTAACCCCCGAAAGTACACTCCAGTCCAAACCAAAAAAAAAATTATTTTCTGTGTTTGTGAATTGTGTGCGCAGTAGCCGCACGTGCATCAACAAAGTAGTGCCAAGCGTGCGCCTGTGTCATAAGTAAAGGGCCGGCTGGCTTGACCGTTAAGGGTGCTGTAACCCCCGAAAGTACACTCCAGTCCAAACCAAAAAAAAAATTATTTTCTGTGTTTGTGAATTGTGTGCGCAGTAGCCGCATATGCATCAACAAAGTAGTGCCAAGCGTGCGCCTGTGTCATAAGTAAAGGGCCGGCTGGCTTGACCATTAAAGGGTGCTGTAACCCCCAAAGTACACTCCAGTCCAAACCAAAAAAAAAATTATTTTCTGTGTTTGTGAATTGTGTGCGCAGTAGCCGCACGTTCATCAACAAAGTAGTGCCAAGCGTGCGCCTGTGTCATAAGTAAAGGGCCGGCTGGCTTGACCGTTAAGGGTGCTGTAACCCCCGAAAGTACACTCCAGTCCAAACCAAAAAAAAAATAATTTTCTGTGTTTGTGAATTGTGTGCGCAGTAGCCGCACGTGCATCAACAAAGTAGTGCCAAGCGTGCGCCTGTGTCATAAGTAAAGGGCCAGCTGGCTTGACCGTTAAAGGGTTCTGTAACCCCCAAAGTACACTCCAAACCAAAAAAATATATATTTTCTGTGTTTGTGACTTGTGTGCACTGTGGCTGCACGTGCATCAACAAAGGAGCAGCGCCAAGCGTGCGCCTGTGTCCCATAAGTAAAGAGCCGGCTGGCTCATTTCTTAAAGGGTGGTGTAACCCACAAAGTGCACTACTCTCCAGCAAAAATAAAAAAATATTTTCTGTGTTTGTGTGCGCTTTAGCCGCACGTATATATATCAATATAACATAAATGGAGGACCAAACTTTCTCCGATAAAAATAAAATAGGGAAAGATCAAGAACCACTTCCTCCTAGTGCTGTTGCTGCTGCTGGGAGTTGTTCATCATCCCAGAGAGGAAGTAGGAACATCACTACTTTTACTAAACAATTGACCCTCCAACAGTCCCTAGCGATGAGGATGAAGTAAGACAGCAGTCATCCTGAAGCAAAACGTATAACTGAGGCCTTGACTGCTATGTTGGTGTTAGACGTGCGTCCGGTATCCGACATTAGTGCAGTGGGATTTAGACAATTGATGGAGGTAGTGTGTCCTCGGTTCCAAATCCCGTCTAGATTCCACCTGCATCCTCAAAGCAGCAGCGACAAGCGTGCGTCTGTCTGTTAAAGGGTGGTGACACCCTCAAAGTGTGCTACACAAACAATTAAAATATTGTTCTTTTTTTTTCTGTCTTTGTGAATTGTGTGGGCTGTAGCCGCACCTGCATCCTTAAAGCAGCAGCGACAAGCGTGTGTCTGTCTGTTAAAGGGTGGTGACACCCTCACAGTGTGCTACACAAACAATTAAAATATTGTTCTTTTTTTTTCGGTCTTTGTGAAATGTGTGGGCTGTAGCCGCACCTGCATCCTTAAAGCAGCAGCGACAAGCGTGCGTCTGTCTGTTAAAGGGTGGTGTAACTCTCAAAGTGCTCCAAAAAATAAAAAACTATTTTTTTAATGTGTTTGTGACATGTGTGCGATGTAGCCGCACTTGCATCTTTAAAGCAGCAGCGACAAGCGTGCGTCTGTCTGTTAAAGGGTGGTGACACCCTCGAAGTGTGCTACACAAACAATAAAAATATTCTTCTTCTTTTTTCTGTCTTTGTGAATTGTGTGGGCTGTAGCCGCACCTGCATCCTTAAAGCAGCAGCGACAAGCGTGCGTCTGTCTGTTAAAGGGTGGTGAACCCTCAAAGTGTGCTACACAAACAATTAAAATATTGTTCTTTTTTTTTTCTGTCTTTGTGAATTGTGTGGGCTGTAGCCGCACCTGCATCCTTAAAGCAGCAGCGACAAGCGTGCATCTGTCTGTTAAAGGGTGGTGACACCCTCACAGTGTGCTACACAAACAATAAAAATATTCTTCTTTTTTTTTCTGTCTATGTGAATTGTGTGGGCTGTAGCCGCACCTGCATCCTTAAAGCAGCAGCGACAAGCGTGCGTCTGTCTGTTAAAGGGTGGTGACACCTCAAAGTGTTCTACAGAAACAATTAAAATATTGTTCTTTTTTTTTCGGTCTTTGTGAAATGTGTGGGCTGTAGCCGCACCTGCATCCTTAAAGCAGCAGCGACAAGCGTGCGTCTGTCTGTTAAAGGGTGGTGTAACTCTCAAAGTGCTCCAAAAAATAAAAAACTATTTTTTTAATGTGTTTGTGACTTGTGTGCGATGTAGCCGCACTTGCATCCTCAAAGCAGCAGCGACAAGCGTGCGTCTGTCTGTTAAAGGGTGGTGACACCCTCAAAGTGTGCTACACAAACAATAAAAATATTCTTCTTTTTTCTGTCTTTGTGAATTGTGTGGGCTGTAGCCGCACCTGCATCCTTAAAGCAGCAGCGACAAGCGTGCGTCTGTCTGTTAAAGGGTGGTGACACCTCAAAGTGTTCTACAGAAACAATTAAAATATTGTTCTTTTTTTTTCGGTCTTTGTGAAATGTGTGCGATGTAGCCGCACTTGCATCCTCAAAGCAGCAGCGACAAGCGTGCGTCTGTCTGTTAAAGGGTGGTGACACCCTCAAAGTGTGCTACACAAACAATAAAAATATTCTTCTTTTTTCTGTCTTTGTGAATTGTGTGGGCTGTAGCCGCACCTGCATCCTTAAAGCAGCAGCGACAAGCGTGCGTCTGTCTGTTAAAGGGTGGTGACACCCTCAAAGTGTGCTACACAAACAATTAAAATATTCTTCTTCTTTTTTCTGTCTTTGTGAATTGTGTGGGCTGTAGCCGCACTTGCATCCTCAAAGCAGCAGCGACAAGCGTGCGTCTGACTGTTAAAGGGTGGTGTAACCCTCAAAGTGTGCTCCACAAACAATAAAAATATTCTTTTTTTTTTTCTGTCTTTGTGAATTGTGTGGGCTGTAGCCGCACTTGAATCCTCAAAGCAGCAGCGACAAGCGTGCGTCTGTCTGTTAAAGGATTACATCAGTGACAGAATCCAAGTAGGCATGTCAGACAGTCCGTACCTGTACTGGCAGGAAAAAGAAGCAATTTGGAGGTCCCTGTACAAACTGGCTCTATTTTCCCTGAGTTGCCCCCCCTCCAGTGTGTACTCCGAAAGAGTGTTTAGTGCAGCCGGGAACCTTGTCAGCGAAAGGCGTAGGAGGTTGCTTCCACAAAATGTGGAGAAGATGATGTTCATAAAATGAATTATCAACTCTTCCAGGGAGACCAGCCTCCAGAACGTACAGAGGGACCTGTGGTTCCTGCAGGGACGAATTAATACTCTGTGAGGATGAGGATGTACACACTGAAGAGGGTGAGGAATCGGTGGATGTGGAGGATGAGGATGACATCTTGCCTCCGTAGAGCCAGTTTGTGCAGGGACAGATAAATTGCCAGCTTGTTTTGTGGGGGCCCAAACGAACCAATCATTTCAGCCACAGTTGTGTGGCAGACCCTGGCGCTGAAATGATTGGTTTGTTAAAGTGTGCATGTCCTGTTTATACAACATAAGGGTGGGTGGGAGGGCCCAAGGACAATTCCATCTTGCACCTCTTTTTTTTCTTTGCATTATGTACAGTTTGGGGCCTAGTTTTTCAATGCCATCCTGTCTGCCACTGCAGTTTCATGCCTAGATGGGTCACGTGTTTGTGCCGCCCACTCGTGTCGCTTAGCATAGTCATCCAGCTACCTCGGTGCAACCTTTTGGACATAAAAACACTATTGTGAGGTGTGAGGTATTCAGAATAGACTGGAAATGAGTGGAAATTAAGGTTATTGAGGTTAATAATAGCATAGGAGCAGAAAAACCTACAAATTCTGTGATTTTAGCTGTTTTTATGCTTTTTTAAAAAAAATACAGATCCAAAACACAAAACCCAGAACCCAAAACACGGAAGGGTGGTTTTGGCAAAACCAATCCAGATCCAAAACACGAAGAAAGATCCAGATCCAAAACCAAAACACAAAACACGAAAAGTGGCCGGTGCACACCCCTAGTTTGGACTGGAGTGTACTTTCGGGGGTTACAGCACCCTTTAACGGTCAAGCCAGCCGGCCCTTTACTTATGACACAGGCGCACGCTTGGCACTACTTTGTTGATGCACGTGCGGCTACTGCGCACACAATTCACAAACACAGAAAATATATTATTTTTTTAGCACTTGGGGGGAGCACCCCTGATGGACAGAGCACCCCCTGGACAACACTACAGCACTCCTTTAGGACTGGGACACTGCACAGGACTTTGGAGTGGACACAGCCCCTATGGAGAACTGACTGCACAACACAGTCCAGCCAGCCCCTATGGACTTTGAAGTAGTGGACACAGCCCCTATTAACAACAGCAGCACAGCACAACACAGCCAGCCCCTATGGACTTTGAAGTAGTGGACAACAGCAGCACTACACTACACTACACTACACTACACAGCCCTAACTCCCACCCTCCCTCTTCACTGTCCACAGCTGAGTGAGAAAATGGCGCCGACGCGGGTACCTTATATAGGATCCAAAACCTGCGAGACTCGGAAGGCGGGATGATGACGTTTTGCCTCGATTTCAGATCCGAGTCAGGCGGGAAAAGTCGAGCCTGACTCGGATCGGACTCGGATCGGGGGGGCTCGGGGGGGTTCGGATTTCAGAAATCCGAACCCGCTCACCCCTATTTAAAATGTGTCAAAAAAAAGTAAAAAAAAAAAAATTAGGGACACCCCAAAAAAATGAATAAAAAATTTGGGGTGAAAAAAAAAAGAAGGGCAAACAGTTTTTAAAAATAGGGAAATAGTTTCCGGGGTATTCTGTAAGTATGCGACAGGTGTTTTCTAGAATAGATTATTAGCGGCAGGTTCATTGTTGCAGAATTTTTAAAAAATGACTTTAGGGACTTAAAAATATACTAGTACCCATTTTCATGTACCCCAAATTTGATGGGACCACTTAAAATTTTTTTAAAAAAAAACCTAAGTGCTCTTCTGTATCACTTCTTCAATGTCGGGAAAAAACACCTGCCGCGGCTATTTAAAAACCCGACTTCTGCAGGCAAAAATGGAGGTACATGTCTGGACATCTTTAGGGGGGTCCTACAATTATTTCCCGAAAATTCCCATTTTTTTTCGTAGATCCCAATTCGCCGGGTCCCGTTCTTGCTCATTTTAAATTGAATACGGGGATAAGGCGGGCACGCGTCCGATTCTTTATCCCCAGAAAAGCTCCGATGTGGAGCGAAAAGTCCAGCATGGACAATTGAATACGGGCCATTGTGTGCACATAAATCAATGCCTACATTTTCTTGTTCAGTATGCAGCATTCTATACATCGTTGCAGTGCACCACACCCTTATGCAAGCACATGGTTTGACTATCAATGTCATAATCGTCAGTGCAGACCTGTGCCAGCTTATGCTTGGTGTAACTCATGCTCCCTGAAACATTTACAGCTTTGGCCAAATTTCCAGAGCACGCAATTCCATGGACACGCCCTCTCTGAACTTTGTGTATGTGAGAACGCTGTGTTACAGGCAGTCACAGGTGGAGATGTGACTGACATGTGTAAGACTATGCGTTGCTCTTGCATGCGTATGCTTAGATCCGGAGCGTATGTTTAATTCTGCAAAGGCCCCTTGTTTTGTACACAAAAGTAAAGTCACTAAAAGCAAATACAATAGTTCAAAAGTGAGCCAGAAATGATACATCTGACCAACAAAGCTCTTTATATAACCCTTCCATACAGTATTTCTTGCACTGTGGACCAATTAAACATATATAGGTGGATATCCTTCTGTGACTAAGACAGGACATTGGGAAGGAAGTACAATGCGTATAGAACATCTGGCCGTCTTTGCACCTTTGATTATAAACACCCACATTTTAATGATGTTATAAAAATACAAGACACAAAAGGAAAACAGGATAAGTAACATCACTATTTTCTGCCCTTTGTTCCCATGAGAATAAAGCTGACATTATTTCCCATGTCTGACCTTTAAAGAGTCCTGGATATATTGTGCCGTGCCTGTTATCTATGTGGTGTAAGAAGGATATTATTTTGCTAACTGTATACAATGTACTTTTATGTTTTTTCAACAATGGGTTTGTTAGGACCAAACTGTCCCTATTTGGTAATAACAGTTTACAGGTAATTTACAGTACTACTCAGCGAACATTCCAGATTGTATTGTATTTATTGTATTAAGCGCACTTTGATAATCGCTGCAGACTCTGTGGCATTCACGGACTGAGGGCCTGATTCAGAGCCGAACGCTCTGACCAGAGCGCTCGCTCTGAATCAGTGCCCTCCTCCATGAAAATGGAGCGTCCTCCTGGACGCTCGCATAGCTGTGGGTGACCACCCACAGCTTATGCGAGCGTCAATGATGATGGTCGCAATGGTCAAGACCATCGCGACCATCGGGCATGCGACGAGACCCTGCGGTAGGGTCTCGTGGCCGCAAGCCCTGGGGTGATTTTGGCTCTAATCAGAGCCAAAATCACTCCCACTGACATCACTAGTGATGTCAGTGGGGCCGGCTTCAGACGGTAGGCGTTCCCATGGGAACGCCTCCGTCTGGCAGCCACGCCCCCGGCACGCCCACCAAAGGGGGCGTGCTGTCAATCAACATCGACAGCACGCCCCCTTTGGTGCGAGACCCGGAGCGACGGAGATCCCGTCTATATCCGGGTCTCGCGCATGCGCACGACGGAGCTCCCTCCGTCGTGCGCATGCGCAGTGGGGCAACATCTACCCGCTTGCGAGTGTCCTGCGCTCGCGAGCGGGTCTGAATGACCCCCTATGTTGGATATCACGGACTCTATGGCATGTCACGGATTCTGTGTTAAGTCATCTTTACTAGAGACTATAATCTTACTGCCATTTATTTATTTTTTACTGTTATTTTACATAACACTGCATACATAGGGCCATTTTCTGAATCACATGCAAGACCCAATGTGGCCGCATCTGTTCATTTTATGCAGACTATGCGCGTACTGCAGCGACCATATGCATGTGTGTGTCTGTGATTCTGAGTTCATATCTTGGACTTTTCTCTTCATCTGTGAAATGGGTTTTAGAGGGCGTCAAATGGACAGTAACTGGCAGTATGCATGTATTGTAAGAGAGCCATCACTTGGGCAGGTAGTAGGCTTGTTGTGGCATTTAAGCTGAGGGGACACCTATTTCAGTCATATCTTCTACAACTACCATGGGGTAGGTGTAAAGTCTGATGATAATAATGATGGATGGGGTGGTGCAATAGGACATGTATACAACCACATTAGCACTAGGGGCGTAAGTTCTTGCCAGGTACCCGGAGGCAAAATAGATGGTGGTGCCCCCCCTTTCTGTCTCTCCAACACCCCAGTGTCTTTCCAGTTCTAGCTAGCCCCCTTCTGTCTCTCCAGTCCTCCAGTGTTTCTCCAGTCCCCCAGTGTCTCTCCAGCTCTAGCCAGCCACCTGTCTCTCCAGTCCCCCAGTATCTCTCCAGCTCTAGCCAGCCCCCTTTTGTTTCTCAAGCTCCCAGTGCCACTCCACCTCTAGCCAGCCCCCAGTGTCTCTCCAGCTTTAGCCAGCCCCTTCTGTTTCTCCAGCACCCCAGTGTCGGTTCAGTCAGCCTCACAGTGTATCTCCTGCTCCAGCCCCCACATTCCTTCTGCTCTAGCCAACAGACATTACATTCTCCTGGGTATTCTGGCTGCGCCTCCTCCTCTTCACGCTGTGGCTCCTCTGCCTTTCCACAGTGTGGCATGGTGTGATGTCATGACCTCACATGCACTGCGTCGCAAATCTTCAGGTGGTGCCAGCGGATGGTGCAATAACTTTTTTTGTTTATTGCGGCTCACAATAAAAAAAAAAAAACGTTATTGCACCATGCTGACAGCGGCTCCCCAAACCCCACAGATAGATCCATGTAGTGATCAGCAGGGCGCAGGCAGCAGTTATATTTGGATTAAACTGTGTGCCCATTGTAACCCCACTGTCGGTGGGGATGCTCCCTGGTGCCCGCAGTCCAATGACTCCACTGCCTCGGGGAGTTCCACCACTGATTAGAACTACATTTGCATTCAAAATGTGTGGCATTGAGCGGCAGGAGGCGGGGACATGATGATGCAAATCCCATGGTCATATGACCCTGACACACACAAAAAAGCTAGTGAATCCCATGTCCATTGAAGTAAATGTTGCTCATCAACAATCAACTATATGAAAGCTACTGAATGAAGTATCACAGCAAATTATTTTCCCAAGTAGATAAAGTCAGATCAAAAACCTGCAGGAAAACGCTTCTAAAATCCTTCTGAGAGTTAGTAAGCAACATAAATCTATTTCCTCTAATATATAGGTGTAACACCAGCCTAAGATGGCGTTAAAATGTAGCATTCTAGATGCAAGTGTAACACAAGCTAAGCGCGTGTAACGGATGTGAAAATAATAATAATTGTATCAAAGAAGACTGTACCTATTTGTATTTTTACATCTAAAATTGCTTTGTGCTGCAGTCTGTTCTTTCCGAGCTACTAGTCCCAATTCAGGGCGCCTGGCAACAACGCTGATGTAAACTTGCATTTATCTCAATGAGAACGATGAAATGCTGTTAAGAAACAAAAGGTTGTACATAACAGAGTGAAGCAAATGAGCCTAGAAAATGAGCCTTACTGCCTAGGCTCTATTGATCACATACACTACATGTTTGCATGTGGCACACCTGAATGGACTTACAGCTGACAGATACATACCTCCCAACATGACCCTCTCCAGGAGGGACACAATGCTCTGGTCCTGGGCTTCCCTGGTAAGAGGCAGGGCTGCAGCACAGTTCAAAATTCAAATAGGGGAGTCACACCAACTGTCATTTCACACGCTGCCAAACATCACTGGCTGGGACTCACTGGCAGTTGGTGTGATTCCCCTATTTAAATTTTGGATTGTGCTGCAGCCCCTGCTCTGAAGCCTCCACCAATCATAAATTACCAGGGAAGTCCAGGACCAGAGCATTGTGTACCTCCTGGAGAGGGTCATGTTGGGAGGGATGCAGATATGTCTGCAGATGATGGTTGTTCATACACACTGAACAACCATCATTGTGGTCCCATTGGCCTGGGGTCGTGACGCGCCCTCCTCCCCGGCGGCCTCTGCAGCATGTGTACAGACGGTCACACAGTGCGATGAGCAGATCTATCGGTATAGTTGTGCTGCACAGCCATACACGATATGTCTGCGACTGACGTCGTTCACAGACATATAATCTGTACACACTGGCTGACGGGCACACGATATATCAGCCAGTGTGTATCGAGCATTAGCCAGGGAATCACATCATCATGTCCCCGCCCTCCCCCTCCACATGAAGCCGCGATACGCAGCATTCCATCGTGGGGTATGTGGCCAAATGACGCAACTCACCTCTGAGAATTCTCTTGGAGGGGCAATAAAAATTGTCTGCAAGAATGATGCTACTTACTGTTTAGATGATTTGTGTGTGCAATGCTGAAGCCGTAAGGAATAAAACAAAAAGCGAGTAATCTCAAGAACAATATGATATTTCCAAGCATTTTTTCTCTTTGTGTTTTTCTATATCCCCATATTTCCATGTGGACACATGAAAAGTTCTGTATCACTGAATCATGGTCTATTCTCCACAGTCTCATTCAGCTAAGTGCAAGAGGCCACCAGCCATATATCCTCTTCATGATGTGCTAACTGTACACTGCAGTCTGCACAGTCTAGTACCACACAGATATAAGACATTCCTTAACCATGCACAGGTTTTTTTTTTTTTTTATTATACCTAATAAAGTAGCAATTATTGTTCCTCAAGAATAGATTCACCCTATGGAAATCTTTATACAAGTGTTTAAAGGTAATTGTCACCAACAAACACAACATTAAACGTCTGAAGCAGAAAGCACATAACTACTGTAAACATGTTACATTTGATGCATGTTACAGCCATGTCATTTCTTTACATTCACCTTTTGATTATAGATGTCCGCATGATGTTCAGTAGCGGCTCAGTAGCGGCTCCAAGCACGGACAAGCCGATCTGTCGCCCGGAAGGGGTGGCAACACAGGGGGCACTGGCAGGGGCATGCTCACTGTGCTCATGAGAACAACATGTGGCATTGCCAAACTGCCAGGTTTCAGTACATTGGCTCAAAATGGTCACCTGACATCAGTGTCCTTTGACTTCTACCTATGGGGCCAATTCAGAGTTGTACACTATTCCAATGTTTACGAAGTTGAGCAATTACCATTAAATCACGCATGAGTCTAACTCCATTACCATAGGACACTCTCAGCCAATTAGGGGACGATTTCTATGGCTGAGAGCAGTAGCGTCGCTTACCTGAATTGCACCTGGTGCGATGGTCGGTCTTTGATCCATGTTCGCGCACGCCTCCAATGCGTGGGTTGGAAGGGGGCGTGGCTTCATCACGCATGTTTGACAGTCTTGGGGGCGGGACACACGTCACGTCCCCCATCCTCAGCACTCAATGGGCTGGGGAGAGGCTAGGGGCAGCCTAGTAGCTCCTGTGATGCTCTGCTTAGTAAGCCCGGCTTAGCGCAGCAGCTGCGGACAGCCAACAGCCTCTCCCCCGCCTCTCACTGAGTGTGGCTGCTCGGTGACACCATCTGAGGGAGTGACACCAAAATAGCAGAGCAACTCTGCTATTTTGGGGTCACCCCCTCGAATGGTGTCACCCTGTACGGCCCGCACCCCCGCACCCCCTTGTGATACCAGTGGTGATGCCAGTGGCTGAGAGCACCCGATTCTTAGCCAGTCAGCACTTCCCTATTGAATCCTTTGGCAGTGACCCATTTGGGAACTTTTATATCGGGAATTTATAGTTTTACAAAGACCCCTGGACTACTACAGGGAGAAGGGAACCGAGTACACCCAAGGAGTAGATGAAGTGTGTGTTTAATAAAGGGTTAACACAGTCGGCGTGTGTGTCCTGACATTTGTTTCATATTTTCATTGCTTTGGGACCACAGGTGCCAGCGGACACAGAATGTTTGGGCATAATGCCAATTGATAAGTGCTGGCATGCTGGGGCAGGACCCATAGTCCTGCTGTAAAAAACAATATTATTTTCTATATTTTACAAAATGATCCTCGCATCACCAGGGATGCAGGAAGAGCCCTGGGCTGAGCCTACGGAGGGGGGAATCCAATTTATTTGTAGAGTCTTGACTTTTCAAGGATTTCCTACCCTGGGCTCACCAGTCTGGGGCTGGTTTTGCAATATGGAAGGGTGACTCCACACTGTGTGTCTCCCCGTTATAGTGTAAGCCACCCAGCTAGTTCAGCCCAGTGCTGATTAATGGAAAATAGGGAAAAGCCGAAGCCTAGTTTCCCCCTGAATTTCCATGACCAGAACAGACTAAAAGGACCAGGGCTTGCTATGGATTTAGGGGGAGGTTTTTTTTTATTTTTTTTGAAACTACAGAATTTCAGTACTTTTAACCCTAAGAAGCCTGCACAAATCATAGTGACTTGGTACAGACAGGTCTATTGTTTGGTAGGGTTTGCCTTCGGTTTTGTGGTTGATTTTTGTTACATTTTAAAACCGGCCGTTGGTGATTCTATAGTCGTCTATGTAAAAGTATTGATGTTGGTCCAATGTTTGATTTTGGTCAAAAGTTGTGTTTTTGGTTGATATTTCAGTTGGTTTTGACTGTAGGAAATCCCTGATTTGCAAAATTGACAATCGACTTAAAAAAACTATTCGATCAAAAGCGGCCTTTAGTAAATATACACTTTAGTGCCATGCACACAGTTAGGGTAAGGGTAGGAGAGATTACAGCTGACATGTCGTATGTAATTGGTCCCAACACTGACATGTGATAATAGCTGCAAATTACAATTATATGCTTTTCTGCTTTACTGCATAAGAAATGACCACTAAAATAATGTGGATACAGTATGCAAGAAAATATGATGTTTCATCCATAAATGTATCCTGATGAAGCTCCCTGTGATGAGACCCTGTCCTTGGTCTGCATCTCATCTCAATGCTGTAACAGACTGTCTGGACTTCACTGCAGTAAGAACTTCCTGTGACTTCTACAAGCAGAGTCACAGGCTGCCTAAGAGAGAGCCTCTCTTGAATCCATGGTATATATATATATGCTTCTGTTTGGGGAGGTCTGGGGGCATGTGGGTGGGTTGCAGCCGGCAGAGAGACTTGCTTACTTTGCGGGTGACCGAGAGCGCCACCTGATTTTTGGGAGCCTCCAAGCCGTTTCTGGAGAGTAGGCAAGTATGAGAAGTCTCCCATAGTGACCAATCAGCTTCTTCCTATCATTTATCTAGTGCTATGGGCAACTTCTCCACTTGCTATAGTAAGAAGGTTTGCTATAATAAGAAGGTTTGCTATAGTAAGAAGGTTTGCTATAATAAGAAGGTTTGCTATAGTAAGAAGGTTTGCTATAGTAAGAAGGTTTGCTATAATAAGAAGGTTTGCTATAGTAAGAAGGTTTGCTACAGTAAGAAGGTTTGCTACAGTAAGAAGGTTTGCTATAATAAGAAGGTTTGCTATAATAAGAAGGTTTGCTATAATAAGAAGGTTTGCTATAGTAAGAAAGTTTGCTATAGTAAGAAGGTCTGCTATAGTAAGAGAAGGTTTGCTATAGTAAGAAAGTTTGCTATAGTAAGAAAGTTTGCTATAGTAAGAAGGTTTGCTATAATAATAAGGTTTGCTACAGTAAGAAGGTTTGCTATAGTAAGAAGGTTTGCTATAATAAGAAGGTTTGCTATAGTAAGAAAGTTTGCTATAGTAAGAAGGTTTGCTATAATAATAAGGTTTGCTATAGTAAGAAAGTTTGCTATAGTAAGAAGGTTTGCTATAATAATAAGGTTTGCTATAGTAAGAAGGTTTGTTATAGTAAGAAGATTTGCTATAGTAAGAAGGTTTGCTATAATAAGGTTTGCTATAGTAAGAAGGTTTGCTATAGTAAGAAGGTTTGCTATAGTAAGAGAAGGTTTCCTATAGTAAGAAAGTTTGCTATAGTAAGAAGGTTTGCTATAATAATAAGGTTTGCTACAGTAAGAAGGTTTGCTATAGTAAGAAGGTTTGCTATAGTAAGAAAGTTTGCTATAGTAAGAAGGTTTGCTATAATAATAAGGTTTGCTATAGTAAGAAGGTTTGCTATAGTAAGAAGATTTGCTATAGTAAGAAGGTTTGTTATAGTAAGAAGATTTGCTATAGTAAGAAGGTTTGCTATAATAAGGTTTGCTATAGTAAGAAGGTTTGCTATAGTAAGAGAAGGTTTGCTATAGTAAGAAAGTTTGCTATAGTAAGAAGGTTTGCTATAATAATAAGGTTTGCTACAGTAAGAAGGTTTGCTATAGTAAGAAGGTTTGCTATAGTAAGAAAGTTTGCTATAGTAAGAAGGTTTGCTATAATAATAAGGTTTGCTATAGTAAGAAGGTTTGTTATAGTAAGAAGATTTGCTATAGTAAGAAGGTTTGCTATAATAAGGTTTGCTATAGTAAGAAGGTTTGCTATAGTAAGAAGGTTTGCTATAGTAAGAGAAGGTTTGCTATAGTAAGAAAGTTTGCTATAGTAAGAAGGTTTGCTATAATAATAAGGTTTGCTACAGTAAGAAGGTTTGCTATAGTAAGAAGGTTTGCTACAGTAAGAAGGTTTGCTATAGTAAGAAGGTTTGCTATAATAATAAGGTTTGCTATAGTAAGAAGGTTTGCTATAATAATAAGGTTTGCTATAGTAAGAAGGTTTGCTATAATAAGAAGGTTTGCTATAATAAGAAGGTTTGCTATAGTAAGAAAGTTTGCTATAGTAAGAAGGTTTGCTATAATAATAAGGTTTGCTATAGTAAGAAGGTTTGCTATAGTAAGAAGGTTTGCTATAATAAGAAGGTTTGCTATAGTAAGAAAGTTTGCTATAGTAAGAAGGTTTGCTATAATAATAAGGTTTGCTATAGTAAGAAGGTTTGCTATAGTAAGAAGGTTTGCTATAATAATAAGGTTTGCTATAGTAAGAAGGTTTGCTATAGTAAGAAGGTTTGCTATAATAATAAGGTTTGCTATAGTAAGAAGGTTTGCTATAGTAAGAAGGTTTGCTATAATAATAAGGTTTGCTATAGTAAGAAGGTTTGCTATAATAATAAGGTTTGCTATAGTAAGAAGGTTTGCTATAATAATAAGGTTTGCTATAGTAAGAAGGTTTGCTATAATAAGAAGGTTTGCTATAGTAAGAAGGTTTGCTATAGTAAGAAGGTTTGCTATAATAAGAAGGTTTGCTATAGTAATAAGATTTGCTATAGTAAGAACTGAAGGTTTGCTATAATAAGATTTGCTATAGTAAGAAGATTTGCTATAGTAAGAAGGTTTGCTATAATAAGAAGGTTTGCTATAGTAAGAAGATTTGCTATAGTAAGAACTGAAGGTTTGCTATAATAAGATTTGCTATAGTAAGAAGATTTGCTATAGTAAGAAGGTTTGCTATAGTAAGAAGGTTTGCTATAATAAGAAGGTTTGCTATAGTAATAAGATTTGCTATAGTAAGAACTGAAGGTTTGCTATAATAAGATTTGCTATAGTAAGAAGGTTTGCTATAGTAAGAAGGTTTGCTATAGTAAGACGGTTTTCTATAATAAGGAGGTTTGTTATAGTAAGAAGGTTTGCTATAGTAAGAAGGTTTGTTATAGTAAGAAGGTTTGTTATAGTAAGAAGGTTTGCTATAGTAAGAAGGTTTGCTATAGTAAGAAAGTTTGCTATAATAAGAAGGTTTGTTATAGTAAGAAAGTTTGCTATAGTAAGAAGGTTTGCTATAGTAAGAAGGTTTGTTATAGTAAGAAGGTTTGTTATAGTAAGAAGGTTTGTTATAGTAAGAAGGTTTGCTATAGTAAGAAGGTTTGCTATAGTAAGAAGGTTTGTTATAGTAAGAAGGTTTGTTATAGTAAGAAGGTTTGCTATAGTAAGAAGGTTTGCTATAGTAAGAAGGTTTGCTATAGTAAGGTTTGTTATAGTAAGAAGGTTTGCTATAGTAAGAAGGTTTGCTATAGTACGAAGGTTTGCTATAGTAAGAAGGTTTGTTATAGTAAGAAGGTTTGCTATAGTAAGAAGGTTTGCTATAGTAAGAAGGTTTGTTATAGTAAGAAGGTTTGCTATAGTAAGAAGGTTTGCTATAGTAAGAAGGTTTGTTATAGTAAGAAGGTTTGCTATAGTAAGAAGGTTTGCTATAGTACGAAGGTTTGCTATAGTACGAAGGTTTGCTATAATAAGGTTTGCTATAATAAGAAGGTTTGCTATAGTAAGAAGGTTTGTTATACTAAGAAGGTTTGCTATAGTAAGAAGGTTTGTTACAGTAAGAAGTTTTGCTATAGTAAATCAGCCTCTTTGTCATGTTGACAAGTTTTTTTTTTAACCTGTTAGTACAGTGGTTCTCAAGCTCGGTCCTCAGGACCCCAAACAGTTCACGTTTTCCAGGTCTCCCATCAGGTGCACAGGTGTACTCATTACTCACTGACACATTTTAAAAGATCCACAGGTGGAGCTAATTATTTCACTTGCGATACTGTGAGGAGACCTGGAAAACATGCACTCTTTGGGGTCCTGAAGACCGAGTTTGAGAACCTGTGTACTAGAGTATAAAGTACTGTCCTCTCCTCCTGCATTATTCTCCCCACAGCACTTGAGACTTTTAAGCATTTTATCGCTAAAGGCACATAACAATTAAAAAGAAAAGTATGAATCACTTAATATCTACTGTTGTTGCTTCCCCCTCAAACACATCAATCTCAGGATTCTTCTATAACATCGCTAATTGCTAGGCAACACCTGTGTGCGCCCAGTAATGCCATCCATGGAGTGCAGGAGCTGACACAGTGCAGATCCTACAATAACACAATGGCCAGCATGTACAAAACAAATACTGATTAAAGGCACAGTACCCTTACCATAGCATTAGTAGTACCAACCAAATAGCACCTATTTGTTTTTTTCTCTAGCAGCAAGCTGGGACTTGTAGTTCAACAGCAGCAAGAGAACCACAGGTTGACCAAGCCTAGTGTCAACGTATTACTAGTCATGTGTATCTAAAGGGAATTTGAATGAAATCCACGGCTTTAGAGGAGCACTCAAGGCCACAACACAGTACAGTATTTCAATGGAAGGCGGAATCCATGTAAGTAGCATTTTATTAGACATGTGCGCTGACCCCCGTGTTATTGTTTTGGATTTGCATTCATCTTTGTGTTTTGGTTTTGCAAAACCACCCTCAAGTGTTTTGGGGGTCTATTTACTAAGCCTTAGATGGAGATAAAGTGAACTGAGATAAAGTACCAGCCAATCAGCTCCTAACTGCCATGTCACAGGCTGTGTTTGAAAAATGGTAACCAAGATATTTATTACTGACACTGGTGCTCACGCTTGTTGGGAGTGCATAGCTCAATGATCGGTTTAGAATGCAGCTGCCCGTTAAAGAGAACTGTGCAATGTTTCCAAAAATGTATACAGGTTGAGTTTCCCATATCCAAATATTCCGAAATACGGAATATTCCGAATTACGGAATAATTTTGGCATGACTGAGATAACAAAACCTTTGATTTTTGAAGGTTCAATGTACACAAACTTTGTCTAAGGCACAAATTATTAAAAATATGGTATAAAATTACCTTCAGGCTGTGTGTATAGGGTGTAAATGAAACATACATTTATTTCATGTATGTACACAAACTTTGCTTGAGCCACAAAATTATTGAAAATATTGTATAAAATGAGCTGCAGGCTATGTGTATAAGGTGTATATAACAAATAAATGCATTCTGTGTGTATATTGGGGTCCCATTCCCAAGATATTTCATTATGATATGCAATTATTCCAAAATACGGATTATTCCATTATCCAAAATACTACTGGTCCCAAGCATTTTGGATATCGGAGACTCAACCTGTACTAATAAACTGACTGCGCAATCCTTTAAATCCAATCAGAAACAGTTTTACTGTGTTAAAACATTTAATGACACAATCCCACATACAAGTAATAAAAAAAAATTCACATATACCAATAAAATGTCACAATTAGTCAAAGCTATTAGCCATATACTGTATTACTATCAAGACTGACTAGTTTATCATAGTCCCGTTCTAGATTAGTAAAGTCTCGTCAGTTAGTGAAAAGTAAGTAATTACCACATCCGTACATAGGGCCTGATTCAGAGTTGGGAATAGAGAGAGAGATCGCACTTAACTGTGTACCTGGGCAAACCATATAGCAATGCAAGGGGTGTAAATACATAATTTTTTTGCATGTAGTGTAAATACTGGCTGCTTTTGCATGTAGCTCACAAATACTGCTCAGCTTTATTATTACACAGCACTTTAGATGTCAGTTTGGACACCTCCCTCCCAAATCTAAATCTCTCTACAAATTATAAATCTGCCCCACCTGCAGTGCAGCATGGTTTCACCAAGATTATCAGTTGAGAGAGAGCTATCTCTCTCTATTCCCAACTCTGAATCCGGCCCATAATGTCCTCACTGGGTATTGGTGCTGCTATGTAAATCTCCGGCAATTATAGCTGGTGTCCTGATATCAGGCTCCGAATGTCCAGAATATCAGCGGACCATAAACCAGACAGGCATGGAGCTCCTGTCTCTGGTGTCCGGTGTCCGGCTCGTCTCCGATGTGCTCAGTACTAAGTACTGTAGCCAGGATCGGGCACACGATATTCAAAGTGCCCAATAATGTGTTACAAAACCTGGCTCTTGGGGCTAAGGTCGGACCGAGATGTCACTGTTACCTGGTTAGGAGATAGTAACTCATGCTACAGCGTATGCTGTGAGATGTATTGTAGTGGCGCTGGCACACAGCTCAATCCAGCTGCCAAAGCCATATGTATGCAGCAGTGTAAAGTCCACCGTGAAGAAGAATGGATAAAATATCCTAATATAGTTAGGAAGGCTCAACGCGTTTCTGTGCTGTTAAGCACCTTTGTCAGGAGCATGAAAAATGAGTTTGAAAAATGACAGTAAGGAGCTGGTTTGTTGGTACTTTATCTCTGTTCACTTTATCTGAATCCAAGGCTTAGTAAATAAACCCCTAGGTTTTGGTTTTGGATCTGGGTTTTTTTTTTTTAAATTGATAAAAAAAAAAATTAAATCAGCTAAAATCATGTAATTTTTGCAAACCAAAACCTGAAATTCAGATTTAAAATCCGAATTCCAAACCAGAAGATCAGAACTGTGACTCGGATCTGTCCGGATTCACGAAATTCAGGTGGATTCGAAATTCTGGAGAACCGAACTGCACATCTCAACATTTTATTCATTTTTTCTTTTTCTGCATGATAAAATGTATATTTCTTGTTTTATTGTATACAGTATGTATAGTATTTATTACAGTAATTATTACAGTATATATAATCTGCATGGAAAGAGTTTATATGCTACTTTGTCAGAGATGGCAGACAATGAGATGTCAGGGATGGCATTGTGATTGGTGTCATTATTGGGCTGGGAAATCATCCTGCTCCCGCACTCACCTCAGGAAACTGTATGGCATGAGCGTGGTAATGCAATATATGTCAGCACTCCCCTGCCACTAGACATTGGCGTAGGTGACGGGGCATCAGGTGCCATTTACATTATGGCGCTGACCACCTTGAGGTAGGTGGGCATTCTCCTGAGACCTCTCCCCCTAATTCCAGATGTTAAAAGGAGAATTATCAACATTTACAGTTTAAACCACACATCTCATTTTATTCCCAATTATTGAAATGCACTAAACATACAATATAACTTTTTTGTTTTTCCCATATGTGCATTATGAAAACAAAATTAAAACTTACTAAAACAAATGTCCCCTACGAATTAATCCATCTATTATACATCAGACGCAGAATTAAATATTCCCAAGAAGCAAGGACACAGATACAGTAAACTGAATATAAAAACAACAGATTATAGTTGTTACAACTAACAGAAGCAA